>PVJH01047812.1:0-11107 GCA_004026705.1 Nesogale talazaci | reverse complement strand
TCATGTATCTACCACAAACAACCTTGCTAACATGTTAAAGTGCAAGCCTGTCACTTTGAGGCCTCAGGTGCAGCCAACCCACATCCTGACATGTTCAATAGTCTCCTACGCATGTGAAAGCTGGATGCTGACGGAGGAAACCTGAGGAAGCACAGATGGCTTTGAACTATGGTATTATTATTATTATTATTATTATTATTATTATTATATATTTTTGGCATCACTGCTCTCCAGTGGTGGGAATAGGAGGCCTAGCCCCACTGCTGGAATTGAACCTCCGTCCCAGTGGGCCGCAGTCCCGCGCACAACCACTACGCCACCAGGGCTCAGCCCGGTATTATAATTAAAGAACAAATAAACCTCTTTTGAAAGAAGTACAGCCAGCATGCTCCTTCGAATCAAGGACAGTGAGACTTCATCTCACGTACTTAGGACGTGTTAGGAGGAGAAACCAGTGCTTGGAAAAAGACGCCGTGCTTGACAAAGTTGAAGGTGAGAGAGAAAGAGGAAGACCAAACAATATGGATCAACACTGTGGCTGCAATAACGGGTTCAAACAAAACAACAAATGCATTAGGATGGCACAGGGCTGGGTAGTACGCTGTGTGTAAGATTGCAACATGACGACAATAACAGAACAATAACCAGAGCATTCATGTTCCCTTCCACGCACTCTTTTTTGAGGTGTTTAGATTCCCTAAGAAGTTATTTATCCTGTATATTGAGTTTCTTGGACACATAACTAGATTAATTAATATGACAGTATTGAAGTAAGTAGACTGGTGGGTTAGAGAAACAGTTTTAAAAAATAAATCAGGCATGATAGTTTTAAAACATCACTAGACAGAGAATCACTTCTCTTTTTTAGAAAATCATTTTTGGGGGGCGTTCTTACAGCTCTTATCACAATCCATCCATCCATCCACTGTGTCAAGCACATTCATCCATAGGCTGCCATAATCGTTTTCAAAACTTTGAGCTGTTGATATCAGCTCTACATTTCTCCCTCCCTCATAAACCCTTGATAATTTATAAAAACACATTTCCCCCATGTCTTACACCGACCGCTGTCTGCCTTCATCTGCTGCTGTTGTCTATCCCCCTAGGGAGGGGTTATAAGTAGATCGTTTTGATAGGTTCCCTCTCTCTCCCCGCCTTTCCTGAGAATCATTTCTTGAAGGTAAGAGGAAAAAGTATAAGTACACTCTCGGTAAAGAGAGTTGGGCCATGAGATATTTCCATTGGAAGACCAGCTCTCCAACTATAGTATCCCCCCAAAAAATCTGTGTCTGGAAAGGCAAACATAGATTGATGCTTTAATCCACTGGTTTTGGATTGTTGTTTTGCAATAGAAAACAGTTGGGAACAAGGACCAAAGTTGAAAAGATTAAATAACTTTCTACCCATTTAGCTAGCACAATTTCCCTCTGGGTTGATAGAACACTTTAAAGAACCAATAAACTTATCTGCACATAATTGCAGAAAGGGAAAGAGGTTAAGTCAGCTTCTTATCCTAAGCTTCTTACCTAAATTAATTATTAAGAGGCAATAAAGAGTCTAACTGTAAACAAATATCTGAAGTAGGACAACATAGTATTCTCTGCTCTACAGAATTTTCTGTTAGCATGTAGTCAACTGGGTTTTGTGTAATATCAGGGAAATGATACCCTAATACACTAAATGGAATAGAGTACTAGCGAACATGCAGTGCCTTAATTGATATGCAAAATTGAATGACTAAAACCATTTCAGGGTTTCTGTAAGAGACAAATAATATCCGATACACAAAGTACTTGCCACCCACTGTGGCAGCACCATGGCACTCTGACGTCGGAAGAAGTGTAAGGATGGAGGCCGGCCGTGTGGAGCTTCCCTCTGTTGTACACTGGGTTGCTGTGGGTTGTAACCGATTCAATGACGGGCCGTGACAGCCACAAAGTACTTGGAGGATTGCAGTTCACATCCACCCAGAGACATCTCAAAAGCAAAGCCTGGTGATGAGCATCTGAAAAATCCCAACCCTCGAAAACTGATTTGCAGATTGTGTTTCATTAAGGACACTAGTTGGCAAAGCAGAGGTCAGCAGACACAAGGGAAACCCCCAGGGAGAAGTATCAACACCACAAGTAGAACAAGGAACCAACGCAGGCCAACAACCAAAGAGATGGCCACTTCTCGTATTGTTACCTTGCGGGGGCTTCGAAGAGTTGGTGGGAAAGTGAAATGAAAAGACCAGGGTTTACACACCAACTTTCTGAAGGCCCTGCCTTGTACACACACATCAGACTGACGTGAATCAGGACGGACTGGACAACAACTCACAAGAGTGACATCGGTGGTACCAGTAGGTCGATTTATAGGGGGTTGCACAACGGACTCGATCAGGGTCTCCTTCAGCTACTGGACTATAAGAGAAAGGCAGGAAAAGTTACGAGAAAGGATAAGAGTGTAGGGAGAGACTGGGAAGAAGGGTGATGACTGAAAATCAGACATGCATAACCTAGAGAAAAGATTTTATATTTCTGTGCGAAACGTCTGATGAGTCTGCCAGTGAAAGCTCTCCTGCTGGCATCCACTTCGGGCCCATCCACTGCACCTTTGCTGTCTCAGCGCTCCAGCCATTGTTGAGAGAAAAATAGCAACTTGACCGTGACGGTGCTTAGCTCAGAGAGTCATCACTTCAGAACTTAGCAACCCAACTGCAGCAAGATGAGTAATACCAAAAATACACCTTTGAAGGACCAAAATAGTCCTAACAACTATAAAATTGAGCAATCAGAAATTATTCGGGGAAAATCATCAAGAGACACAGAAGTCCCTAAAGAACCTGTACATACATTATAGAAGAGAAAAAGAATATGCACTTAAGATTGTCCTCATCTGATAAGTGAGGTGCATTCCCAGAAGTCTACTTTGAATTGTTATTTGGATCCTGAAATACAGTTCCCCATCTAGAATGAAAAAAAAGGAGGGGAGGTTTTTGTTCAGTCCCAGGAAAATCAATTAGACTCACCATGGAGCTGAGTTAGTCTATGAAGAGTGTTGCAGAAGTACTGTAAGAGCCATCAAAAAACTCTGGTTCAGGATTAGGCCCACAATAGAGTTCAAATTCTTGGACTTCCTTTTACCAGATGTAGGGTACAAAGTAAGAAACTTCCTCTCTATGAGCCTCAGGTTACTGTTCTGTCACATGGGCATTAAAAAACAGGAGCCTACTAACAGGTCTATGTGAGGAGTGTTTGATACAATGCCCACAACGTGATATGCACCCTGACAACATTTAGTGCATGGCAGTGAGTATTATACAGGTATAATTGATACACAGGGAGTCGCCATTAATCAGAATCAACTGGAATGCAACTGGTAGGATGAGTATAATTGGAACCCCTCAACGCTTGACTGCCAATCAAAAGGTTGGTTGTCAGATGCACCAGAGGAGCCACAGTAGACAGGCCTGGCTATCTGAGTCCAAAATATGAGCTAGTGAAAGCCGACAGCGCACAGTTCTGCTCTGGTGCACACTGAGATGGCAGAGGTGCCTATGAATCAGAATAGACACTCTATCAACTGGTTTTTATGACTATAATTAACAGCAGTTGTGCAGTCCTGATATCTATATTTCTTGTAAGTCACTACCAGAATGTGTGAAGTCAGAACTAAAGGGCGGGAAAAAAAGTGCATGTAGAAAAATTCTACTCTCCTGACATGGAGAAACTAGGTAAAGACTTTGAAGCAAAAGTGCCCAGAGTTACAGCACTGGGAGGGGAAAAGGGCTAATGTGGCAAGGGCTAGGTGGAGCCTGGGTGATTTATATAATCGGAATGCTTACATAATCTAAAATGAAAACAGGACAAAAGACAAGGTGATAAGAAAAAGTCTCCCCATCTCTAAATACATATTATATAATCTTTTATGTCCTTTAAGAAATTATTGCATGCATCTATTAGTCTCTAGTAATTGCTATACCATTTTTATTCCTATAATATGTATGTGTTCTTTACTCTTTGTTCCTTATTTACAAAAAGGGCTTATATTGCATGCGATCTTTTTCATTTCTTTTTTTCCTCACTATATAATACATCTGAGTGCTCTTTCCAAGGCTGCAAATATAGATATACCATTCTCTGTAAAAGTTAATGAGTGTTCCCTGGAATAAATTAATACTTATTGATGGCAAGGGCAGTTTGATTAGGTTTAACATTCTTGAGTCAAAATTTAAAATGCACAAATCCTATGACTATACATTTTTTTTAACCTGACTCCTCCCTTGGATATTTACACCACCTCCCATCTTACGGCATTTGGTAACAACACTTCCTAAATATCCCTGTAGACATAAATTGGCAATTTTTTTTAGGTTGATTCAGAAGGCAAGTGTACAGGAATGGAATTGCTGGAGCCTACAGTATGTCTTGTTCTTTATTGAGAGGGACCAGCCCCAGCAGTAGAGTCCCTCCTTTCTCCTAATGTGGCCCAAACTGAGAATTAGCAACTTCTGAAAATGTCGCCACACGGTACACAAAAAGGAACAAATTTCATTTGGCATTTCTTTGATAATGAATGAGATAGTCATGGTATGTTTGTTTTTTGCATTTGTTTTTGCCTTTTTTATTTATCTTTCTTTGAAATTCTTTTTCAAATCCTGTCTAGCTCTTTATTTTTTTTAGCTCTTTATTTTTAAAGGATCTGTTTATTTCCTTTGTAACTGAAGTCAATTAGCCATTTGTGTGTCAGATATTTAAAAGTTCTTTATCATTGCTTTTAGTATTTTTATTTTACTGCTAATTACTAAAGAAAAGTTTTATATTTTAATTAGTTCAATCTCACTAAATTTATTACTTATCATGTCTGAAAGAGATTCAAGTTAATTTTTAAAGTGGCTTTATTGGCATATACTTCACATATCATGCAATTTAATCACTCAATTCCATTAAGATGATTTGTGCAATCATCATCACAATCCATTTCAGAACATTTTCTTCTCTTACTCATTGTTCTTGGCTTCCCATTCCCTTTCTCCCCTGCCATGTTGCTAGCCAATTATCAATCCAGTTACTATCGCTATAGATCTACCTCCCTGTCCTGGATTTCATAGACAGAAAATCATACACAAACAGAAGCAAATACACAAGGAAAAACAACAACAACGACTGGACAAAACATAGAAACACTTCCAAAAAAAGCAGAAAACACTAAAACTGAAACAATTTTAAAATGAGTCAAAAGAGCGATCAAATGATAAAGTATTACATTTTAACCTAACTGTATCTGTGATGCCCAAGTTTACAATGCTCTCTAATGGCAAGGCTGCTCACATCCCTCCAATATGACCAGAGGAAATTCCCCTGAGGCTGAATCTATGTGGGAACCCTGCAAATGAACTTTGGGCTTCCACGATCACCCATAACCCTCTGCAATCGGGATGTTCACAAGTGAAGCTGATACCATTCCCACCTTCAGATTTGAGGCTTATTATTTACAAGCCTTGGGCCACAGAAGCTGATGTGCTCTTTCCATGTGGACTTGGTTGACACTTCACTTGGATGGCTGCTTGTTTTAAGACTATTAGAGCACCATCTTGTTTATTCACCACACTTTGCGCTCTTATTCACATCTTCCGTGATCTTTCCATGAGGGTGAGCACGGAGCAGGTCCAAATTTTAAGAACTACTTGTCCTTCGATTGGGGGTAGAACTAAGTGTAAGTCCCAAATCCATTCACCTAGCTATGGTTTTGCTGGTTCACTTAACAGATATCATTATTTCATGATAAAGAAGATTATAAACCACCCCTCCCCCCCAGGGCATAAGGTAATTCTATTGATAGTATCATCAATTTAGCCAATGATAAAGATTTTGAAACACTGTTGAGAAAAGAAAATTATACAAATATAGGCTGGCTTCAGATGACATCAAATGTCTTGTTGACTTGTACAGATTAAACTCTTAAGGGGCTGACCATTATTTGCACAAATGATGGGGGTTGATGACAGGGCAAAACTTTCAGTAACACTCATTCCCAAAAGTTGAACTATACCTTCTGGGTTGATACAGGTCACAAGAAAGCAAGAAGGGCATTAAAGTAATAAATATATGGTAGTCCCAGGCCACCATTCATTGGGCACCCTCAAAGTCAATTCATTTTTTAATAAAGTCACCCAGGTTTAGTACTTCTATATCTTCTTTTTTTGTGTTTACATCGTTGAGCCTATAGGGATTTATTTTGGTCTGTGAATTAACATAGGACTCTACCCACCCCCAAAGACTTAGCAAACCTCTCTAATCATTTGATAAATAAATTCATCATTTTTCCTAAAAATATATTACCAAATATTTACTTTAGCAATAAGTACACCTATTTCTCATTTGTCAACTGTTATCTGACATTTCAATTCATAATCACAGTAAAAATCTATTTTGAGTATTGGTGACATACATCTGCCAGTAACAAATGCTGAGGAGCTTAAGGTTACCTAGATGTGATGCTTAAAGTTAAATGTCTACTTGGCTGGGTCATGCTTCTCAATTATGTAATGGTGTCATTTGGAAGTTATGTAATGATGTAGTCATCTTCCATTTTTACATAATTTGGATTTTCACACAATGACTTGGTATGTTTGGAACCCAATCATGTCAATAAATAAGTTTATTTTTTCACATGAACTTGATTACTACTTGTCATAGTCCAAAAAAAAAAAAAAAGAATACTTTGATTTCTTCTTAGAATTTAGCTTATAAATTAAATTCGAGGAAAATAGCTTCTCTTAGAAGCGTCCTATTCCAGAATAAGATGCAAATCTACATTTATTTCTTTCATATCCCTTGTCTTATGCCAACTTTTCAGAGACCTGGTACACTATTGCTAGTTTACTTCTCACATAAAATTATTTGATCATTGACATAAACGGTATGCCGTATTTCTCTAGCATTCCTGTCATCTATATTTCTATCTTACTTATGCAGTCAGCTACACATCGGATCTTTCTTACATTTGAGGGAGCACCTCCCCAAACAGAAAAGAAACTTAGGCGGAGCTTTCATAGTACCCTTTCAAGTTTTTCCAACTTGTTCTGCGTTACTAGTGCACCCAGTGGTATCACCTGGGAAGGTTCTCTCTGATCACAGTAGTTTCCCTTGAACCTCATTTTTTGTGATGGCTGATTTAAAAGCACACCATGTGGCTGTGAAGTTTTGTTTTCTTCTTGGAAAAAATACTGCAGAAATTTTTGTGATGTTGAAAACAGCTTACAAGGTCAGTGTTATGGGAAAAACTCAAGTGTGCAAGTGGTTTTCTCATTTCAAAAAGGTGAAATGTTGATTGATGACAAACTGCATTCTGGACATCCATCAACTTCTCGGAACAGACAAAAATGTCAATTTGTAGTGCATTTGAAGTTCATTCCACCAGGTCAGACTGGTCCTCACTTTTTCTAGTTAGGGGTTCTAAAAAGATAATGTACAAGTGCGACAAAAAAGGCCTGATTTGTGGCAGATGGGGTACTGGTTTTGCCACCACGAGAATGCTCATGTAGCCATCTCAGTGCATCAGTTCTTGACAAAACAAAGCACGCTTCTCTTATCCCACACCCCTTACTCACCCGAGCTCTATTTGGCAGACTTCATTTTGTCTCCTTGTATGCGGAGGGACAGCGATTTGACGATATAGAAGAGGTGAAGAAAAAAATGAGGGAGCTGTTGTTAGCCATCCAAACAGATGAGCTTGCAAAATGTTTCCAAGAAAGGAATCACAGATTTGACAAATGTATTAAGTGTAATAAAGAGTACTTTGGGGCTGAGCCCTGGTGGCATAATGGTTGTGTGCGGGACTGTGGCCCACTGGGTTGGAGGTTCAAATCCTACTCCCACCACCAGAGGGCAGTGATGCCCCCCCCAAAAAAAAAACAAACAAAACAAAGAGTGCTTTGAAGGAAATAAGGTTGTTTTTTCAAAAAAAAAATTTAATACATAGCTTATAGGGAAAATAATCCATGGGGGGGGGGGGAGGAGGTTCCCCTTTGTTCTCAATTGATGCTCTCAGGTTTTCTTGATATTCAAGATTTTGCCTCTTCCTTTCTTGCATGTTGATTTCATTTCAGTATGGGGAACTGCTTTTAAAATGCTAAAACAAATAAGAAGAAGATGGCATTTGTTCATGTTTTTAAAGGAAAATATTTAGTGTTGCAAGTTATGTTTAAAAAAACAAAAATTAATGTTCAGAAAGTATTCATCTCCTCCTGTTGTGTTAAACGTCACTTCTTCCTTTTTGCCAAGATTGAACTTTATCAAGTGCTTATTTACATATCTTAAAATGATCATAAGCTTTAAAAAGCCCGACAAAGGAAAATAAAATGAATCATTCATAAGAATACTTTGCAAACTTCGATGTTAACAAGTTTGAGAGCCTGGTTGAAATGGAAGTTTCTCGAGGATGTATGTGGAAGTCCCTGAGATATATATACTGTTAAGGGCTCGACTGTGAGCTGGAAGGTCGGCAGTTCAACCCACCCTCAGAAAGCAGGCCGAGTGATTTGCTTCCCCAAAAGGCACAGCCTTGAAAACCCTATACACTAGTTCTGCCCTGCACGCAGGGGGGTCATCATGAATGGAATTAGCTTTCCAGCAACTGATAGCTAGGAACTACATATCTAAATTAGAACCGGCTTATTTGAAATTGTGTTTTCAACAGTTTGGCTAGGTGCAACATTCTTGCATTAAAAATGCACACATCCTGTGGCTCAAAAATTCTGCTTCCAATGTCTATCTTATGGTAATACTAAAAGATACCATTACAGCCTGATTTGTAACAACTTAAATATCTACATATAGCATAGTAAAATCAGGGAAATGAAAATAGCAAAGAACATTGCTAGACATCATGCAGGCAGATCCTTCTTTAAAAACGTGTTAAAAGATAATGCAAGTTTTAAAATAAATACACTTTTATCTGTATATGTTATATCCAAGTATGAAAGTTAATAAAAGAATGATACACCTACAAAACTAAAATCTGGCCCAGTCAGGATGCCTTGGGAGATTTTAACTTTATCTGTAATCTTGTAACCTTTAAAATGCTAACAGGGAGTCTCACTGGTATAGTGGGATACATGTTGGGCTACGAACCACAAGGTCAGCAGTTCAAACCCAGCAGGTGCTCTGTGAGAGAAAGATGAGGCTGTATAGTCCAATAAAGACTTAAAGTCTTGGAAACTCCAAGGGTCAGTTCAAGTACATCCTGTAGTCTCACTAGGAATAAGTATCTCCTCGATGACAGTGAGTTTTTTAAAAGTGCCTCTACTTTGCCTGTATTTGATGACTGCCAGCATGTTTTCCCCCATCAGTTTTACAGTATGTTCTCTCTTGGTGCATGCAACTGGCTTCCAGGATAGGAGGGGCTGAGATTTGGCTTCACTCCACATTTCAGGTTATAGATATCAGGGGCTGTCCTTCCAACATGCCACAAAACAAGTATTTCTCTTCCCCAGTGAAATTGCAAAAGAATATCAATTCCGGTACAGGGCAAAGACATGTTTCCCTAGTCCTCTCCAAAAATTCTGAGGTAACAAACCTATATTTAAGTATGAGAAATATGTATATGTCGATATCTATAGTGTTTGCACACTATAAGTAAATATGAAAGCCAAGCAGAAAGACGGCACATGTTCTGTTGAGTATGTTTTACATGTTTATAAAACTGTGAGCAGATAGCAGCAGCCTTAGTATCACAAAGAAATATAAATCTGAACACTCGCTATTGTTTCAAAGGAGTGCGTGTGTTCAAACTCTGTATCCCATGCTTTCTTTGTACTTAAAATTCATTAGAGAAGTCAAGGTGTGGCCACTGTATTTTGAATACATTTGATGATATCAATGTATTATAGCCTAATATATCTCTAAAGCAGATTTTAAGAGCAGAATACTTTGAAAAAGTACTAGTAGGAAGTAAGAAATGGACAACCCAAATCCTGAGAGTCCTAGTAAATATTTTTCTATCAGTAATAATAAGATTTATTAAAAAGATTTTCTGGGGCTGAGCCCTCGTGGCGTAGTGATTGAGTATGGGACTGCGGCCCACTGGCTTGGCGGTTCAAATTCAGTAGCAGCTCTCCAGGAGCAAGGCTGGGCCTCCCACTCCCACCAGAGGACAGTGATGCCCCCCCCCCACAAAAAGGTTTTCTGTGGACCCCCAAATAAACTCAACATTTCTCTGTTATTCTATGTCACAATGAAATAAAATGATCTATCTTCCTTTACATGTCAATAGCAGGCTACTAAGTCAATGAAAACTTCTCTGAAACCTTACGTCAGAATAAGCGTGTTGTTGTTGAGTGCTGTCCAGTCAGTTCCTGCTCATAGTGACCACATGTCCAACAGAATGAAACACACTGATCCTGACCATGCTCACAATTCTTTTCATGTCTGAGTCCCTTGTTACAGTCACTGTGTCAGCTCATCCTATCAAGGACCTCCCTCTTTGTGCCTGTCCCTCTCCTTTACCAAGCACGGTGTCCTTTTCCAGGGTCTGATCTCTCTTGATAACTACCCAACGTAATTGAAACAAAGTCTCTTGGGAGCATACTGGTTGTATTTTTTCCTGAATAGATTTGTTGTTCTTTCAGAAGTCCATGGTGCTTTCAGTATTCTTCACCAGCACCATAATTTAAATGCACTGATTCTTCTTCAGTCTTCTTTATCCAATGTCCAACTTTCACATGCATTATGAGACCATTGAAAATATCATGGTATGGGGCAGGCACAAAGAGGTTTTGGGTAGCAGATTTATCCAATGTAATTTTGTCAAAGGTTCTAAAAATACCCTTTCGAGACATTGAACTGTTCTGAATCCATGCCAACCTTAGGGACAGAATATAATTATTAGCAGTAAAAGAATCTGAAGAACACATATCATAGTTATTCTAGTGAGTAACAAAGGCTTGGCCATTAACATATCTACCTCTACTTATTAAGGAATACTGCAACTATTTTCAACTAATACAAAGTATTTTTCTTTGTTCTAGATAACTTTGATATATTTTCTTACTCAAAAATATGAAAACCGATTCCGGGTCAAGATGGCGCCGAGGTAAGCAGCCCGTACCTGGAGCTCCGGT
>PVJH01047811.1:0-11107 GCA_004026705.1 Nesogale talazaci | reverse complement strand
AGGAACCCTTGATAATTTGTAAATTATTATTATTTTATCATATCATACATTGTCTGATATCTCCCGTCACCCACTTCCCTGTTGTTACATACCTCAGCAAGTAGGTTTTATGTAGATCCCTCTCATCAGTCCCCCCTTTCTACTCCATCTTCCCTCCATCCTCCCAGGATCACCACTCTCACCACTAGTCCTGAAGGGTCATCTATCCTGGATTCCCCATGTTTCTGGTTCCTATCTGTACCAGTGTACATCCTCTGGTCTAGCCAGATTTGTAAGGTAGAATTAGGATTATGACAGTTGGGGGAGGAAGCATTTAAGAACTAGAGGAAAGATGAATATTTCATCGTTGCTTCACTGTACCCTGACTGGCTCATCTCCTACCAATGACCCTTCTGTAAGGGGATGTCACTTCACTTATAGATGGGATTTGGGTCCCCTCATTTATAGTGATATAATTTTTACCTCTTTGATTCCTCATAACCTGATCCCTCTGCCACCTCATGGTCACACTGGCTGGTATGTGATCTTTTGATAGCTGGGCAACATCATCTATCTTCACCACATTTGCTTATGCACATATCTGTCTCCAGCAATCATATCAGGAAGGTGGGCATGCAATGATATGATTTTTTGTTCTTTGATGCCTGATAACTGATCCCTTCGTCACCTCGTGGTCACACAGGCTTCTTCCATGTGGGCTTTATTGCTTCTGAGCTAGATGGCTACTTATTACTTTCAAGCCTTTAAGACTTAAAAGGCTATATCTCTTGATAACTGGGTACCATTAGCTTTCTTCACCACTTTTGCTTATGCAACATTTGTCTTCAGCTATCGTGTCAGAAAGGCAAGCATCGTGAAATGCCGATTTAATAGAACAAAGTGTTCTTGCATTGAGGAACTAACAAGTTCTTTTTTTTTTTTTTTGGCATCACTGCCCTCTGCTGGGAGGAGGAGGCCCAGCCTTGCTCCTGGAGAGCTGCTGCTGGATTTGAACCGCCAACCCAGTGGGCTGCAGTTTCGCGCTCAACCACTATGCCACCGGGGCTCAGCTAGTTCTTTTTTTTCTCCAAGTTCTTTCTTATACATAGATGAGTACTGCTGGATTTGTTTCACTAGATGACCCAGCCTAACAAACTCCCCAGGGAGTGGGTATCTTTGACTGGGTTCTGGAAACCAAGTAGGAGTTGACCAGACTGGATAACAGGGACCACGCAGGGTAGCAGAGTCTGCAACACATATGAAGGAGCAGAGATAAATAGGGCTGCTATTGGAGATGAAGACATCACTTTTCACCCATCAGCCTGGCAAGAAGGAAAGTGTGGAGGAGGAGGAGGAGCAAGAAAAGAAGTTACACTCCGAAATCACTGGGGCAATGCCTGATGGACAGCAGGGTTTTGGGGAACATAATTGGACTATATCTCTGCAAACTTAAAACGCATATGCCATTTGGCTCAGTAATTCCACCTCTAAGACTCACCCTATAGAAGTGAAAGATAGCTATATCAAAGTCAATACTTCCTTAGTATTATTATCTTGTAAGGTTGGTCACTGTGGGAGGATATCTGTTGTCTGATCAAGTAAAATGGGCTATCTCCATCAGTGGAATCCTCGGACTCTATTAAGATGGTGGAGGACAGTCTCTGTATTAAATGACCTAAAAGAATAAGGCCAGTGCACGGCTGAGATTGTCTGCTCCAGAGTAGCAGGAATAAGAGTTCAAGAAGAGCCACAGTAAGGCATATTGCCTCATTTATTAATTTGTTAAGCTTCAAACTCACAAATATAGTGATTTGCCTGTCTTCTAACATAAGGTCTACTCCAATCCCACTGTACCCACCCTCCTTTTCCCAAAACACACACTGGGTGTTATCTGCTAGTGGAATGCTATGTTATCTTTCCTACATAAACCATGTATATATTATCTCGAACTCAAAGACTGGTTTTCCTTAAAGTGGCAGTTCTCAAGCAGTCTGAGGGCAAACTCCTTTATTGTTATGATCCATCTCCTCATTTGAAACTGCTATATACAGTCACAAATTCTCCCCTGCCTGTGGGGTAGGCCCCCTTAACCATTGAGTCTGCTGCTCCTCCCCTGAAACGGTGAAGCCAATCCCTACCTCACCCCCTCCAAAAGTATGAAATAACCTTGTGACTTGCTTCAGATGACAGGATGCAGAAGAAGTAATGTGAGAAGGCTTCCTAAACTGCACTTGGAGGAGCCCTGGCAACATAGTGGTTACATGTTGAGCTGATAGCCACAAGGCCAGCAGTTTGAAACCGCCAACCCTCTGAGGGAGAAAGAGGAGCCTTTCTGTTCCTAGAAAGAGTTTCAGTCTTGGAAATCACAGAAGAAACCCTCCCCTTTGCTAGAGAGTCACGATGAGTTGGAATCAACCCAATGGGAGTGAGAAACTACATCTATGGGATCTTCAGCTGATAACGAAAGGTCAGTTGTTCAAAACCACTCAGACGCTGTGCTGATGGGTAATGAATCATCAAGAAAACCGTCGGAGGCGGTGGTGGTACTCTGTCTCGTGCCATCAGTAGGAGTCAGGAGCTGGTGGGGCCTACCGAAGGATAAAAGACAGGACAGATGAGAACTGAGGGGCCCACCTGACACACATTGCCAACAACCACACATCTTCCCGTGGTCATCTTCAACCAGCTTGCCCGGACAACTCTAGCTGGCAGAAGGGCACCCAAACTGGCAGGCCATGAAATCACGAGACATAACGGAACACTACTGTGTAGGGGCACCCTATGTCAGAACTGCCTTGATGACAGCTTGTTTTCTGGTATTATAATGAAGGCTTCCATTTGGGGACAGTTGATTAGGAATCAAAAGACCACTGATGCGCCTTACTTTGATCGTCATTACTGTGGTGAGAGTCGTGGTTCTTCGTAAAGGTGTACTTACTTGTCCAATCTGTCCTAAGCTTCTGACTTGGTTTTCTTTTATGATGCCCTACTCACATCAATTTGTGACATATTTAAATTATATCAGAGAATTCAAAAAACAAAGTCAAATGGCTGTCACAGGAGGAAGGCTAACGAGGACATAACTGTGCACTCAGCTCCAAAGCAGTGGGAAGTTGCAAAGGGAAGGGAGTAGGCTAGAAGGTAACCCCTTCCAAGGACACTGCAGTGCACAGGGGCTAGGGCAGAACCTGCAACATAATGTGGGAGGGGGAACCCAGCAGCTCTCTGCCTCAGAGCTGGGGAAAGGGAATTTTTCACTCTGTGGGTAAATAAGAAAAGCAATTACAGAGGAATGTGGTCTACAGTATGAACCAATTTTAGAAAAAGAAAAACAACTATTTGCCCAAGGTCTGATAAGCACGGACACACTGGAGACTAGGATCATTGTTACCTTGAGGCATAAAAGAGGAAATGACAAGGGGAGGTAGTGGACAGGAAAGTTGTAGCAAAATGGAAAATGTAGCAAAATGTAGCTGCTATCAATGAAAGGAGTCCCTGAGCGCTACAAAGTATCCATCGTATAGTGGGTTACATGTGAGCCTGCTAACCACAAGGGCAGGAGTTTGAAACTTCCAGGTGAAGCTTTCTACTTTTGGAGAGCATTTCCATCTCATCAACCCACAGAGGTAAATCTAGTCAATGCTCTAGAGGCACGATGAGTCAGAACTGACTCAAAAGGCAGTGAGTCTTTTGGTGCTGCAAAAAGCTAAGTGTTCAGCTACTAGCCAAAATAGTGATGGTTCAAGTCCACTTCAAAGCCCCTTGGACAAAAAAATGTTTCTGTCAACTTCCAAAATAACACAGTCATTGAAACGCCTGTGAAGCATATGTCTCCTCTGACACACATAGGTGTGGGAGGTGTATGCCTTGACTTGGAATTAGCTTCTTAGGAATTGATCTGGCTTGGTTTCTTATTAAGTAAATATCCACAAATGTGAACCTTTCTATACCATTGACAATCTACAGAACTTGAACACTGAAAATAAAATGCAAGGGGATAGGACAGTGTGCCATTTCCAGCTTAATGTCTCCAGATTTTTTAATAGAGTTTTTGCAGTTAAAAAAGAAAGAAAGAAAGAAAGGCAGAGAGAAGCAAAGCTATTCTCCCAGATATGTACCAAAGTTAATGGTGATGTGCACGCTATCGAGAGATCATTAGACTTTACTAGAAGCAATTCCTTTCTTCGGTATTTGCATACTCATCTTTGGGGGGGGGGGTGTTCCCCCTGACATGTAAGGCTTTAAAATGGACTTGATTACATATCTACTTTCATGTCATTGCATACATTTGTATGTACTTTATATTGAGGGTTGAAATGTCTTGGGAGACTGGACATCTACAAAGTGCCTTGCTCACGATTGTCATGTCAGAGTTAGGTACCATTGAGTGGATTCTGACATTGCAATCCTTTGGACAGAGCAGAACTATCCCTCTAGGGATTCCCAGACTGTAATCCTGAAAGGTGTGCTTTTCTTGCCAGTAATGACTTGGAGCAGTCAGGGGTGGGAGCGGGGAGAATAAGGAATCAGAAGGACTCCATTTCCCAAACAGTCCTGAATATGCATGTCAGTCAGAACACAGCAAATGATAGTCGACCTAGGTGTTAACTGCTCCTTCAGGGAGGACACAGGCTCTCCCACCTGACTGGAGGTGTAGAGGGAGAGCAGCAGCAATTCTCAACAATCAAGAAATCAAATGACATACCACACTGGGCAATATGTTGATAAAAAATCTCTTTAAAGTATTATAAAGATATTGGCCTTTGTACATATATTTATATGGCAATACACTGAGGTGGTGGATGGACTTTGGGCCTCTGCTGATGCTCAGTGCAAGAACACTTTGTCCTAACAACCTGGCATTCTGTAATGCTTCCCCTCCTGGCATAATCGCTGACGACAAAATGGGTGCATAAGCAAATGTGGTGAAGAAAGCTGATGGTGTCCAGCTATCAAAAGATATAGTGTCTAGGGTCTTAAAGGCTTGAATGTAAACAAGTGGGCATCTAGCAGAGAAGCAACAAACCCACATGGAAAAAGTACACCAGCTGATGCAATCATGAGATGTCACTAGGACCGGGTAACATGCATCAGAAGACAAACAAACAAACAAACGAAATATTGTTGAGAATGAGTGGGATTAGAGCAGAGACCCAAAGTCCGTCTGTAGCCAATGGACCATCCCCTCACAGAGGGGCAACAAGAGAAGGATGAGTCAATCAGGATGCAGCAAAGCATCGACAAAACACACCATAGTCCTCTGGTTCCTTGAGACTTCCTCACCCCCACTATCATGACTACAGAACCACCTTCCACTTTGGGCTAGACCAGAGCATGTGCGCAGGTACAGATAGGAGATAAGAACTCACAACATATGGAATCCAGGAGAAGGAATGGGTGTAGCAAGGCCAGAAGGGTAAAGGGGAGGTGGGGAAGAGTAGGAAAGAAAAGGGGAGCCATTCTCAATGATCAACACATAACCACAACACCCACCCCACTTCCCAGGGGGACAAAAAACAGAAACCATGGGGAGGCAGCGGTTGGTGTAAGATATGTAAATAATAATAATTTATCATTTATAATTTATCAAGAGTACACTAGGGTGTGGGGGGGTGCAGGGAAAAAAGAGGAGCTGATACCAAGGGCTCAATAGCAAGTATATGTCTAGAATAATGAGGTAACATATGTACCAATATGGTTGATACAATCAATGTATGGATTGTTATGAGTTGTAAGAGCCCCCCTAAAATGATCTTTTAATTTTAAAAAAGTGTTCTAAAGATATCATTTTGAGCACTAAGATGTATCTGACCTAAACCATAGTATTTCTATCACTGCATTTGCCTGCAAAACCTGGGCAATAACTAAAGAAGATTGAAGAAGAAACGATACATTTGAATTACGGTGTTAGGTAAGAATATTGGAAGTACCATGGACTGCCAGAAGAACATATAAATCTGTCTTAGAGAAGTACAGCCAGAAAGCTTCTTAGAAGCAAAGATGATGAGAGTTTGTCCCAAGTACTTTGCACATGAGTTATAAGGAGGGATGTGCCCCTGGAGAATTACATCATGCTTGGTAGAGTCAGTAAAAAAGAGGAAGACCCTCAACAAGACAGATTTATACTATGACTGCAACAATAGGCAAGAATATAGCAGCAATTGTGAAGATGGTGGAGGATTATGTTTTTTTCTTTTTTAATGCCTGGGGTCAGTATGAATTGGAGCCTACTCTTGGGCAGCAACTAACACCACCAATCACAAATAGCTTGTAGTACAGTGCTGGTCAATGAATCTGGCTTGTCCACAACACTGGCTCAAGCTTCCTCCTAACGGCATGCAGGAGATTAGCTTCACCTGACTTGTGGCGAGGAGAGGTAGAGCTCTTATGAAATCAGGAGCTTACTCACAAGGCCCCGCGGTGAGAAGGAAGTTGGGGAGGCAGACCACAGTGCTCATTTCATTCCATTTCAACAGTTGCTGTTGGGTGTGACCAATTGAGAGCTGGTTCCATTCCATTTAAAACTTTGAGCACAACTTCACACACTGAGATGGGGGTCTTCATTAGGTGGGGTTGTTTTTGCCTGATGTGACACAGGATAAGGTAAGACCCCTCAGTCCCAAGAGATAATCAAGGCTAGAAGCAATGAGGCTAACCCCAGGTGAACTGAGAAGGAGGAGAACATTTTTGGGGAGTATTTGGCCTACATTAGTTAGGATAGGCTAGGTTATGCTGCAACAACAAATAAGCCTGAATTGTCAATGACCATTGAATCGATTCCAATAATTCCACTTTCTAGTGAATGATCTCATATGTTTCAGAGTAGATGTGTCCTCTGTAGGGTGTTCAGCATGTCTAATCATTTCTCACTCAGAGTCACTGTGAGTTGGTTCCAAGTCTTTACTCAAGGCCCCAGCAGGATGGAGTCTTTATCTGGAACATGACTGATTCTGTGGCAGCTGGGGATGGTGGGGAGAGCGTAAGAAACCAAAGGTGCCTCTTAAGGAGGAAAATACTTCAGTTCTCTCCTGTTTCATGAGCGGCAACAAGTCACGTGGCCACAACACCTGAAAATATGGTGTGATGAAGTGTCATCCCCCCTGAAAAGAACCTGGGGATATTTGGGGGGGAAGTGATGTCTCTCCTGGAGTCACTTTTGTTGGGCCTGAACACCACTTCTATGGAGGATGGTTCTCTCCTCACACCTCCCGGTTTAATTGTGCCTCTCATGTGCCTCATGGCAGTGGAGGTGGGCAGGCTGCCAGAGGGCTAACCCAGTTTCAGTGGAGCTTTGAGACTTAGAAGGACTAGAGAGAAAGACCTGACAATCTATGTCCTAACATCAGCCAGGGTAAACCCCACAGCACCCGAAAGTACAATCCCGAAGGAGCCAATCCCCGGGATGGCAGAAGGTTGGGCAGGTGCCCCGTGAGTTTCAGAGTTGGGTGGGCTGGCGGGTAACTAGTGATAGCAACAGCACGACATCTCTGCAGAAGACCCTAAGGTGAGTTTGCCTGACTAAATAAACCAAGAGGTGGGAAAGTGAAGGATTTCTGTGCACCAACCACACGGCAGACACTCATGGAGGGTCTTCACTGATAGGGTCGTTTAATTCTTTGACGACAGACATTAACTTCCCCCTCTTTGCTGTGGAGGAATCTGAGTTTCAGAGATCATGAATATCCTGCCCTGTCCCTTAAGACCCATAAAGCGCATGGGTGTTATTATCAGCATTATTGTAACTGCTGCTTTTTACCAAGAATTTTTCTGTCTGTGTACCACATGATGTACTTTGCTTGGATTATCTCATACACATTTCACAGCCATACTCATGCTTGCTGTGAGTGCCTCTAATGGATTGATTGCTTGGTGGCCCCTCAAAAAGTGCGGCGGATTCCATACCTGAGCATTCTCAAGGTCCTCATGCATGTGGAAGTTGAACCATGAATAAGGAAGCCCGAAGAAGAATCGATGGACCTGAAGTAGGGTTCTGGAAAGGACTATTTGAATGCACCGTGGACTGCCGAGAGAGCAAGCCAAGCTGCCCTGGAAGAGTACACAGCCAGGATGCTCATTAGAAGCGAGAATGGTGAGACTTCGCCTCATGTCTTTGGACATGGTATTAGGAGAGGCCAGGACCTGGAGACATCATGCTTGGTAAAACTGAGGGTCAGCGAAAAGGAGGCGGCTTCTCCAGGAGATCCACTGACTCTACAATGATGACGGTGGTGCGGGACAGGGCAGTGTTTCCCCTGTTGTCCATGAAGTCACTTGGAGTCAGCACTTACCAGCGGCTCACCCGCTTGAGGCCCTCTGTGTGTTTCCTGGGCGTGTTATTTTAATCTGGTAGCAACAAGGTTCCCTAGTCGGGATGAATATGTCATTGTTTCTACCCAGAATCCCTTCTTTTGGCAATAGGACCACAGTTTTCTTCTGGGGGACAACTCCTCCTCTTGGCCCCATGTAGTTTGAATTGTCATCTTACAGCAGTCCTCTATCTTTGGGACAGAATCAAAGGATCTCCTCTCAGCTTTAAGCACATCAGGCAAGTCGATACCTGATACCCTAGAAGGAGAGAGAAGCAGCATTTTGTTGGGCGGGTATTGTTGGCCCCCATATACTGAGAACAGAGGATGCCAAGGACCAGGCTGGCAAATTTGCCTAGAAAGGCTCATGATTGGCTCACTTGGGGGCAATTTGAGTCTGCATGATGGACGGAGATCATCTCTCACTACCTTACAAACCACACAGGCTGTGGGACTTTGCTAGGGCAGCGCCTGCCTTTAGGAACTCATTCTGTGCATGGCCTAGCCAGATCCTGTGTCTGTCACCTGCCCCTAGGAGCCTTGGCTGAAGACAGCGCTTGCGGAGCTGACCGTGAGCTGAAGGCGCGGTGCCCCGATGAGCTTTCCTCAATCCGACCTCACCTGTCTTTAGATGCAGCCCTGACCCCCTGGAGACTGATTAGGGACTTGAGTTTCTTGGAAAATTCTAAGGGAGGGAGAGCTGGGGCCGGAGAGAGATAAGGAGGCTTCTGCTAAATTGGACAGCTGGGGGTTTCATTGTACAGGTCAAAGAGACAAGTGACCTTGTTTGGGCCCCAGGCTGAGGATAGGTCACGCTAGCTGCACTTCAGTACTTAATGAACGGATCTCCCAGGGTCATGCCTGCACTTGGGATGAGTTGAAGGAGGGAGAGGATGTGAAAATATGGAACAGTGAAGCATCTGTCTCCCTCCCACTAAGAAAATGGTGTATTGATCATCGCCAACTTCACTCCACCGCCACCTATTTGACACTGGGCCTAAGGTGACACCCATTACCCTAAGGGAAATGGAAGGAGGCTTTATTGTGGGGTGGGAGGCAGTGGCCGGTCTTCTCCAGACGGGCCCATTTGTCTAGAAGCTGTAAGTGGACATGAGTCATTTGATTGGGTTTGGGAGGGATTTCCTAACCATGAGCTGGATACATGGGTTCAACTGGAGACAGGACCTTCCTAAGAGGAAGGCAGAGAGGCCACGGCTTCAAAGAGCCTCAGAACACCCTGGTTGCTGCCCCTTGGGGCCAGCACATGCCACAAAGTCAGGTTTCCAGGAGAGCCGGGCTTTAAAAATGCTGGGTCTGGTGAATTGCAGACATTCTGCATGGCCGCATGGTCAGCACGCCCAGAACTGCAGACAGGAGCACCCTCACCAAGGCTGCCTGGCATTCGGCTTATTTGGCCGTAGGCTGCTTGGAGTTTTTTTTAGCAGAGAATTGGGGCCTTCATTCAGAGAAGCCAAGTGTATACATTTAAAATGCCAATCAGCAAAAGCTCCTTATTGATATGCCAGGAAAAAGGCGGTCATCCCACGAAGAAAGCCAGGCTCAAAAAATCCAACGGCAAGCCATCTCCAAATTGTGCTCCTCCCACCAAGGCGAGAGGGGGCCCGGGCAGACGGAATCAGGCCGCTTCTTGGTTTCAAAAATCTGAAATTGATTGCTACAATAGTTGTGCCATTCTGTGAATAAGCTAACAATCATTGACTTGTGTGCTTTAAGTGGGGGGAGTATATCCCAATATTTCAATACAGCTGTGACCGTGTTCCATAAAGTAAATGCAGAGCAGAGGAGTATAGAGTTTTAAAAATGGTGTGTGGGGCTGAGCCCCGGTGGTGTAGTGGTTGTGCGCGGGACTGCGGCCCACTGGGACGGAGGTTCAATTCCAGCAGTGGGGCTGGGCCTCCTACTCCCACCACCGGAGAGCAGTGACGCCCCCCCCAAAAAAACAACAAAATAAACAAACAAAAAAAATGGTGTGTGTGTGTGTGTGTGTGTGTGTGTGGCCCTGGTGGCATAGTGGATTTCGCAGTGGTCTGTTACACACAGGTAAGCAGTTCAAAACCACCCGCTGCTCTGCAGGAGGTAAGTTAGGCTTTCTTCCCTATAAAGAGTCGCCGGCTCAGAAACCCTCAAGGGCAGTTCTACTTCACGCTATAAGCTCACTAGAAGTCTGAATCTCCTCAGTGGCAGTGACTATTTGAGTGTGTGTAAATATAAATAAACATGTGTGACCACATATATACAGATAACAATTTGAATCCGTATACAACTAAACATTTAAATATTTATATACATAGACATATGTATGGGTATACATACATACATACACGGTTTTCAGTCTCCTAATGTCAAGGTGGGCCGTTGGCACCTACCCAGTGGCCCTGCGATAGAGAGGACCTGCAGCCTGCTCCCATCAAGATGACAGCATAGGAAGCCCCGCGAAGCAGTTCCTCCTGTCACACAAGAGATCATCCTGAGTTGAACCCAAGTCAGCGGCAACAAGTGTGCCCTGACCTTTACCCTAGCGTTGCTACGAAACAACGCTGTCCTGGCATTTATAGGAAACAGACTGGTTGCCCTTGCCACCATTTGTGTGCCTACAGTTCAGCGATACTAAGTACATTCGCTGGGTCGTGCAACTCACAAACCTGTTGCCATGGAGCCAGTTGCAACTCCCGAGGAGGACAGAGCAGATCTGCATGACAGGGTTCCCTGGGCTGTCGTCACGGCAGAAGCAGACGGTGCCTCTTCCCCAGTGGAATCACCTCGTGGTGAACCCACGAACTTGCACTCAGTAGCCAAGCGCT
>PVJH01047810.1:0-11097 GCA_004026705.1 Nesogale talazaci | reverse complement strand
ACCTTGGACTTCTGAATCCTATAAAAGAGGCACTTTAAATTTGTGTCAGTGACTAACATGTAAAAATCTGAAACCTGAGCTACTTGTCTAAGTGTATTTGCTGAAACAATAACAATTTTAGAAATCTGACAAATATGACAGGCCCCATGCTTACCTTTTTCTTCCATTATTCAAAATAACTTTGCAAAACAAATATTTAACACACCCTTACTATAAACTTGACCCTTAAAGGTTCTTTAAGCATTGTAATTTATCATTTGAAAATTGAGTTAAATGGTCTAGTTGAATATTGGTGTCCTGTCGCTAGCCTGCCACTGAGCAGAAAAAGCAGGAGCACTTCTCATATTGTGGGACTTTTTCACCAGCATGCTGTTTTTTCTCATTGATATGGTATCCCTTTTTGTAAAGTAAATACAAACAAGGCCTCTGGTTTGGCCATTTAGGTTCTTTATACTTCCTTGCTTTCAGAGGCTTTCAAGGCAGTTTGCCGCATAGATTTAAGAAGTATCTTTTTATTGCTGGTATCTCCAGAAGACTTTACATTGTGCCTTCTTTTAAAAATTAGGCTCAATGTCATTGAGCTAAAATAGCTAGACCTAATTTGTCTTTAAAGAAATAAGATGCAAATATAAAGAAAATGTAGCTGATCAATTTAAAATATGTTTGAAGACATGAAATTAATATTCCTATTTAAAAGATTATTTTTTTAAATAAAGCTCTCTTTATTTGTGAATGACATCATTTTTCTACAAAAGAAAACCACAAATATTCAACTAAATAGTTTCTGGAACTACTTGAAAGATGTCGTAACATAGCAGGCTATAAGATCAACATAGAATTCAGTTGGATACTTGCATTAAGAATGATTGCATTGAAAAATATATCAAAATAGCAATGCCATTTTCAGTAACTACACATAAGATAAAATATTTAGGAATAAATCTTACCAGAGAAAGAAAAGGCATAACAAAGAAAAATTTTTAAATACTACTTCAAGAAACTGAAAGAACTTATACCACCAAACAAGCTACCATGTTCCTGAATAGGTAGACTAAATATTGTGAGAAAGTCAATGCTACAAGAATTACTTTACAAATTCAATGCAGTTCCAAACCAAATCACAACACAAGTTTTCAAAGGAGTGGAAACAAATAGCTACCACATTTATATGATAGGAAAGTAATCCAGGATAACAGGGCATTAAACAATAAGAACAAATATGGGGTCTTTCACTCCCATACCTTATAAACTATACAGCTATGGTAATGGAAACAGATTGGTACTGTATATAACTATGGATATAAAGACCAATGGGTTAGTATTCGGATCTCAGAAATACAACAGTACCTGTAGACACCTAATTTCTGATAAAGTACTAATACATATTAAGTGAGCAAAATACAGCCTTTTTTATCAAATGGTGCTGACAAAACTGGATCTTCACCTGCACAAGAATTCAATGATGCCCATAAGGCACATCACACACATACATACACACACAATAGTGTAACATATGAATGAACATGTGGAAACTCCAGATTTATCCACCATAGGAATAGAGGTGGTAGACATGGTCATGTTTTCTAGAAAACCGACTTTATACATTAAATATCAAAACTTCCAATTGTCAAAGTTACTTTGGAATTATGTAATTACAGAATTTATTTTTATAATCAGAGTGGAATGTATAAAAATTCACATCTTTTTATTAACTGGTCACAACGTATCAATGTGATTTTGCAGTATTTGATGACTTCCTTTAGAATTAAATGGTCAGCAATCATCTCTTGCTGCAACTAGTTGGCCTTCATACTCTCTTTCCTATTTATTGTATCTAAATCTTGGTGGGTTAAGAAAATTGAAGCCTATTCTACTTAACTAGAATATAAACACTCACAAGTGGATCAGAATAATAGCTGGATGTAACTTTTAAAAAATAATATGGAGAATTATGTGCATGACAGCTGCTTTTACACACAGTGCTCATTTTACACTGTGTTACTATGTGAATGCGTGTGTGTGTGTGTGTGAGAGAGAGAGAGAGAGAGAGAGAGGAAGCATGCCAGAAGTCTATATGAAATATGTAATTCAAATCACAAACTACATGCCCCTACTTGAAAACACTTTTTAACAATAAATTATTTTAAATTTGGAAGGTATTTCATAAGAAATCTTTGTTTTTCTTTCAAGATTTTTATTTTTTATCTTTTCTCCTTAAAGATGCAGAACCAGAAACGCATTTCCAAATACAAGAGTATATAAGGCTAGAGCTATGTAGTACATATATCAAAAAGCAACACTGACATTTTCAGTCCTCATTCAGACATTACACAGCATTCTGTCTTTGCTCATTTCTGCATATGATGGACTTGCATGCTAACAAGAAGCCTGCCTTAGGTTTACAGTGCAAGTCAGTGACCATAAAGCAAACTAAGAAAAACCTGCTCCCATAAGTCCAATACTTTAAACGATAAGGCAAACAAATTCACCCTCTCGAATTTACAGGTGATGAAATGTTCAGCAATGGCTGCTGCACACGGTTCTGCGGGAAAGCCCTGAATTACAATTAGAAATTTAGATCTGCTTTGGCATAAAAAACTAATAAACTATGATACTATCTCATCCTCCATCTTCATATTAATAAAATAGCAATTACAACAAGAAGAGAGTTGCTAAAGTCAGCAAATTATAATCTCCAGGCCAAATCTAGTCCACCATTTGTTTTTATAAATAAAGTTTTTCTCAAATACAGACAAACCATTCACTCATCTAAAATCTATTTTTGTACTATATGGTAGAGTTGAATAGTTGCAACAGAAACCAGATAGACTCCAAAACTGAGAATGCTTATCGTCTATATCTTTACAGAAAAAGCTGCTTGTGGGCTGAGCCCGGTGGTGTAGTGGTTGAGTACGGGACTGCACCCCCCTGGCTTGGCAGTTCAAATCTAGCAGCAGCTCTCCAGGAGCAAGGGTGGGCCTCCCACTCCCACCAGAGGGCAGTGATGCCAAAAACAACAACAAAAAATACTATTAAAAAAATCGGCTTGTGGATGTTCTAGACGCTGCTATAAGATTAAATGCTATGATAATCATGAAAATCTGTGTGGGTCATACAAGTTATCAATATTGTTTCCATGGATGTAAATTCCAAAACACTTAATTGTAATCATGAAGAACCTATACATGGACCCCAAACTCATTAGTCATTCAAATAGAACTAGGAGGTACTACCTTCACGGTTTAAAACAGGAAAACAGTGCAGTGAGATTATATCTTTCATCATAGCTACCCAATCTGTATGCTGAGCAAATCTGACATGATATATTACATGAAGTGACTTCAAATTGGAGGAAGACTTATTCATACACCGTGACAGGCAGATGGCAGATCCGTAGAAAAAGTAAAAAGAACTTGAAACGCTTATTGATGCACATCAAAGCCTACATACAGTCTTGGGGATGGATTAGCAAACCAAGCTTACTTCCATTGAGTCGATACCAACTCAGAAAACTTTATAGGGCAGGGTAGAACTGACTGGTGAGTTTCTGAGAATGCAAATGTAACTCTGGGAAAGTCTCATCTTTCTGCCTCCGAGAGGCTTCTGGCATCACACAACTGACCTTCAGTATCACAGCCCAACCAGTAGGAATGGATCACACCTCAACCTAAAATCAAACAACCTCCTTCCATCTTTTTGATGCTAATTCATATTGATCCTGGCTCTTGTGAGTCTAATCGAACAGAAATCTAAAATTCTCACAACTTGACCAATTATAACACAATGATAGCAAAAATTTTGAAGTTGTAAATGACTTCATGTTGCTTATGTCTATAATCAATACCCAGTGAAGCACCAATAAAGCCTTCACATGGCATATTGCATTGGGCAGCTGCTGCTCAAGAGAAAGAAAAACCAGTAAAAATGGATGGAGTATAAAATAAATGTATATCAAGAAGATGGCTCACACAGATGCAGAAGTGGGTAAGTTCTCTCTGATCCATGCTCATGGGCTACATTTCCTAAATGTTCAGGCACATTCTACAGATGTTTGTGTGAGCATTTTTCTGTATAACTGACTCTCAGCTGTAGTCTTCCTGAGGTTGCTTCCTGAACTGACTCCAGAATTGACGTAGAAACTGGCTGGCTGGCTTAGTGTCCCACAGATATTTGGGAAGTAGCATAAGGAATTCAAATAGAGTTTGAATGTAAGTCAAGACTTAAAATGGGGTTGATGTTCTCAATGTAGAATACAGCTTTGCACAAACTGATTTAGAGTTTAAGATGCTGTTTAATTCGACTATTTCATTCAGCTGTGTGGGCCATGACAACGTCTGGATAGCCTTGAGAAGAGTGGGAATGTCAGAACACTACAATGTGCACATACAGAACCTGCACAGAGATCAAGAGGCACTTGCGCAAACAGAACAAGGGCATACTACAAGGTGTAAAATCAGAAATGGCATTCTCTCACCATACATATTCATTTTGTCCGCTGAGAAAATAATTAAAGAAGCTGGATCATATGAGGAAGAGTGAGGTATCCTGCCATATGCAGATGGCACAAACTTGCTAACTGAAAGTAAAGAGGGCTTGGAGCCCCAGCTGATGAAGATCAGAAATTGCAGCTTGATATGACTTACAACCCAAGGTAATGAAAACCAAATCTTCACAACTGGATCAATGAGCAACATCATCATAAACAGAGAAAGGGTTCAAATTTTCAATGTCTTGGTCTGGCTTAGATCCAGAATCATTGTCCATAGAGGCAGCAGTCAAGAGATCAAGTGGCACATTGCATTGGATAAATCTGATTCACAAGTTCTCTCTAAAGTGTTGAAAAGCAACAGGACTTGGTGTTTTCAATAGCCTCATACAAATGTGAAATTTGGACAATGATTAAGGACCAAAGAAGGACCCAAGTGTTTGAACTGTGGTGCTGGCAAAGGACAGAGAAAACACTGTGGCCTACCAAAAGAACAACAACAACAAATCTGTTTTAGAAGAAGTATAACCAGTATGCTTCATAGAAGCAAGGATGGCAAGGTTTCATCTTACATATAATGGTCATGTTGTCTGGAATGACCAGTTCCTGGAGAAGTACACCTTGCTTCATAAAGTAGTGCAAAGTGAAAAAGAGGAAGACTATGACCTAGCAGCAGCATCGATGGTCTCAGACAGAAGTACAAGTGTGAAGATGACACAGGAATGGGCACTGATTTTTACTGATGTATGTAACATCACGATGAGTTGGAACTGACTCAACAGCACCTACCAACGACATTTAGTTACTGTTGTACTTATCATCTAGAAAAGGAAGCAGAACCGCAGGGCACAGGAATTCTGTTAGCATAAATTGCTGGTTTGTGGTGCAGGAAAAGACATGGTGGTGGGTTTGGACAGAGTGTAAATGGATGTATCTGATCTCTTCTGGATTCCCAATAGTCAGAAGGCAAGTCTCTATAGTTCATTCTTCTTTACCTATCTTGATACCATTCCTCCCACATCTATGCTGGGTTTTGTCATTCATTACCATGATCATACATAACTCACAGATAACAATCACAATTAAGGAGATTCACTAGGGGGGTTATTATAAGTTGCCTAAAATCGGAATCAGGAAACTATAAGTTTAGAGTCATTGATTCCTTAGCCAGAAGTCAAGTTTTTCTCTCCTGTCCTCAGTCTCAGCCACCTGGTCCCTTGGCCTTTACTTCCATGGGCTAAAAAGTCAGACCACCTGTCACTCTGTCCCACAGTTCTATAGCCTGAGGTCAGATGAAGAGAAAGAATTCCATAATCTCAGGACTGCTCCTCTGACTCCACACCACAGTATTTGATACATTTAGTCTTGGTAGCCTTCTCACAAGATCTTAAATCTCTTCCAATGTTATTTTACTGCTACTTTACTGCTACTTCAAAGATGGCCTATTTCCAATTGTGTATGTGTGTGTGGTAGTGGTTGTAGTGTAGACTATATTAGTCTTACACACAACCTGTTGCATAGTCTCACCCAGTCATTTGTGGGACTGTGAGACTTACAGACTTGGATAGAAGAGTCAAATAAAGGAAGAAGATAGGAGGAAGTGTGGAAAAGGGAGTGGGGAGCCAACAAACCCAGGGAAAAGGGAACAAAAAGAGATATCAAATCAACGGCAAGAAGGGCTGAGAATGCCAGGTGGTGGTTGATTAAGTGTAATTTATACAATTATATCATTATATAATTTATATCATTATAAATATACAATGATAGGGATATAGCTTTATGTAAATATATCTAAATGCTAAGTATTAAGACAGCATACAGGCATTGGGTCTCTACTGAACATAGGAACACTTTGTGCTAGGAAACTGGCATTCTGTGATGCTCACCTTCCCAACACGGTTGCTGAAGTAAAAATGGGTGTCTAAGCAAATGTGGTGAAGAAAACTGATGGTGCCTGATATTAAAAGACATAGCATCTAGGGGGTCTAAAGATTTGAAGTTAAACAAGCAGCAATTTGGCAGGAAAGCAACAAAGCCCAGATGGAAGAAGCACATCAACCCTGTGATCACGAAGTTCCCTTGGGATCAGGTATCAGAAGACCTAAAATAAACAACCACTTTGATGCAAAGTAAAGGAGTCAGAATGGAGATCTAAACCCATCTGTAGACAATTGGACATTCCCTCACAGAAGGGGCACAGAGTGAACCAGCCAGAGTGCAGCGTAGTATCAACTGAACATACATTCTTCTGTATTGCTTTCATGCTTCTTGCCCCCAATGTCATGATTCTGGTGCTACCTTACCAATCTGGCTAGATAGAAGCATGAACACTGGTACAGACAAGACAAGAGTTCTAGACACACGGAATCGAGGACAGATAAGTCCCTGAGGTACAGTAACAGGAGTATCAATCCCAAGAGGGTAGGGGAATCATGGGAAGAGAAGGGGGAGAAACAGGAACCCATTTCAATTATCCACATATAACACCTTCTCCCCCCTAGGGGGATGAACAACAAAACATGGAGAAGGAAGATACAAGATGGTGTAAGATATGAAAATAATAATAACTTATAAATCACCACATGCCCAAAAAGGTGAGGGTGAAGAAGTAAGAGGGGAAAAAGGAAATGGTGCCAAGGGTTCAAATTTAAAGAAAAAGTTTTGAAAATGAAGATGGGAATGCTGTACAAATTCATTTGATACAATTACTCTATGAATTGTCATAAGAACTATAAGATTTCTCAATAAAATGCCTTATATTTTAAAAAGGAAAGGAATGTCAATGCATCACAAATATAAAGACAATATTTAAATAAAAGTTTTCAGATTCTGAAAGTTCGTATCCATTAAGTTCCTTATTGTCTCTTCAAGCTGGAAAGTTCTACCTATTAGAATCTGTATGTCTTCAATAAATTAATAGCATTATTTTAATATAGAGTTAAAGTATAACTGAATATTTAAGTACATACAGCTAAAATAACATAATAGGCTAGTGCATTTTGCTATTCTCTTTTGGCTTATTGCTCGGTGAACCAAATGGTTGACTTTACTTTCTTTTCTATCCTATGAAGTGTTTGCAGTCACAGTCACAGGTAAAATGAAGTATATTCTGTGTCTTCATCCAGCAGCTCTGGAAGGAAGCAGCCAGGGAGCTCACCCTGGGCTTGGTGTCTGTGCCGGGAAGCCTCAAGGAAAAGGCAAGGTTTTTATATATCCCAGAAAAAGCTACCGATAACTAAAATCAATACCTAAAGTCACGACAGCGCTAATATTTGCTTTCTGCTGCAGAAGAGTGGCTATGTTTCTCTACCTTACAGAAACACTGACTTCTTCTTCCTGCCTTCAGAGAGGAAACTAAGAATGCATTGGGGAAGTGCTCATATGTAATACTTATGCAAAAAATAATACCTCTACTTTTGGTGCTTTACTTATAATCGGCATTACTTAGCTCCATTTTGAGGAATCAAGAAAATTCTTGGAGCCTGCTAGTGAGGGCTGTCTGGATTGACTGTGTCCTGGAGTCTTTTCTTTCCAATGCTTTTCCATAAAACTTTCTAGGTATTACAAATGTCAATAAACTCATCTAACATGGTGGCCAACTCAGCCATGTAAGACAACTAAGTAGTTCAGCAAAGACAAGGTTCCACGCAAAGGGGAGAAGACAATTATCAATGCAAGAATCTTATTCTTTCATTCTTGCCAACCCTCTCAGCTTAACTATCAAAGCGCAAAAAGAAAGTGAGAAAGAGGGAAGGGAAAAGTATGAGAAAATTAATACCACAAATCTAAACTCTTAGACTTTACATCTTATTTTGTGTAGCATGTGGGGTTGGGTATTATTTATCTGTTTACAAAATATCAGAGAAACGGGTTTTCCACAGCAGCCTCAAATAAGATAAAATTTGAATAAGGAAAGAATTGTACAAGAAATCTTTCAGCAATTATGCCCTCCGGTTTTGACTCTGCTTGCTTTCTCCTTACATGAAGAGATAATCCATACTCTACTCTGTAAACAACAGGACGGGCAGTGATGATGTCAATTCTGGAGGAATAAAGCAAGAGGAAACAGACTTCATCTGGTCAACCAGGTTTGTGCAATTTGAAAAGAATCAAACATGTGAAATAATCTGTTGGGGAAATAGTTCATAAAATCAGCACTTACTCAACAAATTCAAACAAATAATAAGCAGGCTGCTTCACTGTTAGAGAAGTAAAACACCCGTTACCTCAGTTTTTATATTTATCAAATAATTAATAATGCATTCAGATACTGAAAAATTTAAAGAGTTCACAAGTATTGCTTCTCATTTTACTAAGTGATGATTGTAGAGAAAGTGTTATTTTTTAAAAAAAGAAGAAAGAAAAAAGATAATAGGTTCTAGTTTTCACACCTTAATTCTCAAATTAAGAGCATAAGAAAAGTCACTTTATTAAAAAACTTATTTAAGTCAGGCTGATAGATAAAATAAAATAGAATTACATATCTATATATAACTTCAGAAAGCTTATAGAAACATCCATTATCATTTAATTTCATTTATCTATGAAGTATTTGAAAATATATCATATGTCTATATGCTATATGGGCCCAATCTAGGGAGAGGAAAATGTACTAGATATTTGAAGCAAAATTAGATTCATAAAATTCTGATCATAATTTTAAAGCAAATGTATGGGTTAATTTATAATGAAAAGCACCCTACAAAACAAAAATTCTAACTACTCCTTTGCAACACATTTTCATTCCTATATGTTTCTACTAATTTGACAAAAATATTCTGCAATTGTTACCAAAATGAGTGTTCTTTTTATTTCACATTCATAGGAGAATGGATGATCTCTGTCTATAACTTTCTCATTGTCATCCCTGAGAGCACTGAGAACCACATGTCTAATGCAAAGTTAATTATAAAGGCCTTGAAATTCAAAAAGAGAAAAGAAATAGTGGTTATCCACACAATCCAGCAAGGGGATGCAAACCTATTAAAATAAAATTATTTTGTCAAAGAGATTTACTAGATAGGCATATTACGTATTGGTGTCTTGTTGGTAAGTAAAGACCATTAAAAATAAAAACAAACAAAAGATTTCTGGGTTTGGAGATTCATCACATACTTGGGAGGATGTACAAAAGATGCAGCTTTTCATTAATTGATCAATATTATTAAGAATTCAGAACAGTTTTTCAAATGTGAGCTCAAGCAGCTCAGGAAGAACGTATAACATCTGGAGAATTGAACTAGAGGCAGAGAATCAGAAATTGCCTGGTTCCCATCTAGTTTGGGTGTCCCCAGAAAGTAGACACAAAAAGATCAGACACCCTCAAAAAGTCATGGTCAATGGTGGAAAAGTGAGACAGGGGAGGAAAAGGGAATAAAAAGTAGTCTCGTCCCCACTTGAAGGTCCTGGAGCCTGATCTCACTTCAGAAATTGGAGGGCTACACGCTTCAGAACTGTCCTACTAGAAATGCAAGACCCTTGGTATGTTTCTACAGTCAGAAAAATGCATCCCTAGCTGAGGAATCAATTAGTTCAAATGGGTTCTACCTTTAGGGACAACAAGAAATCTATTTAGGGACAAAGGGGACTGCAGCCTAGTTTAATGCAGGCTATGCATCTTAGCATTAAAGAAAACTTACCCTAGCTGTTGCTCAGGTAGTGTTGGCAGAAATCTTTGAAAAATGTCTCTGACTCTAAATGTCTCATCTCCAGATGAGAAAAAAAGAGCTGTAGAGACCAATAATTTTGTTTTATGGGACATAGCTTCAAGAACAGCTGGAGAGAAAGTTATGCCGCTTGCTTAGTTTTCTTTATTAAAACTGACATAAAGCTACCATTTGTTTCTATGAATCTTGAAATGCAAATTCAAATAATCTATTAGGAGTGGGGACGTATTATTGATTTTTGTCTCAGAATCATCGCAAGTGTACTTGCTTTGACACCTTTCTAATTCTAGAATTTAGCGCTCACGTTACCAACCTCCTCCAGCTCTACATTTGTTTGATGTTCACTGCTACATTTAACTGAACAGCCAGCAATCCCACTTTAGGAAGCAGATCCATGGGAGATGACTGCTACCAAATAAACATTCAATCTATTATTTCATAATGAAAAAAATTGAAAATCTAATTACTCATTAATAAGAAAGTGAATAAAAGACGACAGTATATCTAGAAGACAGAATTAAGCACAATAGCTATCGATGAAGTGCAGTTCGTTCACTAAAAAAAGTTTCAAAAATAAAACATTCAATGAGGACAAGAACTAGTCCATAAGACATGAGGTCACTTGTATCCATTTAAACACATAAACCATAGTACATAAGGTTCTGAATATTTTTAATTTGTTTTAGAAATGCCAAGCTATGGGTTAGAGGATTTATATCCAACACTGAAGAGTGGTTGCCTCAGGGCAAGAGAACAGAAATGAAAGGAGTGTGATGAAGGGGAAGAAATTAGAAATGTCTTGTTTCTTTTACTTGAAAAACAAAACATGAAAATAAGGAGACCCAAATGTTATTTTTAAATTTTAAATTGTCGATCCATAAGCATTGACTTTCCGAGTATTTTTCTGAGCTTACACACTTACAGTTAAAAAAATAAAACATTCAA
>PVJH01047809.1:0-11092 GCA_004026705.1 Nesogale talazaci | reverse complement strand
TCTGAGCTAGATGGCTGCTTGCTTACTTTTAAGCCTTTAAGACCCCAGATGCTGTATCTTTTGATAGCCAGGCACCATCAGCTTACTTCACATTTGCTTATGCATACCTTTGTCTTCAGTAATAGTGTCAGGAAGGTGAGCGTCATGGAATGCCAATTTAATAGAACAAAGTGTTCTTGCATTGAGAAAGTACTTGAGTGGAGGTCCATGCCTATCTACAGTCTTAATACTAACCCTGTAAGTATATGCACATAGATCTATTTCCCCATCACCATATATAAATATGTTCATCTATGTACATGCCTGTATATAGACCTCTATAAATGCCCTTTACTAGCGCCCCCCTCCCACAGTTCTTTCCTCTATTTCCTTTTACTTCCCTCCAGCTCGACTATCATGCTCAGCCTCCATTTGGGTTTCAGTATTTTCTCTCTGTTACATTACTCTTGATCCATCCCTATCAGGCTTCTCATGCCCACCTTGCTACTGATTTTGGATCTCTGTTGTTAACTCGTCCCTAGGATAGCCAACACCACCTCCTTTCCCCCACCTCCCCATCTCCCATCTCCCTCAGGAACCACCAGTCCCGTGGTTTTTTCCTCCAGATTGTTCATCCAGGCTACCTAGATAGACTTGCAGAGATAACGGTATGTACCAAAAATAAACAGGACAACGACGTCCTTTTCTTTTTTCTTTTTAAGAATTGTTTGACTGAGTACTCTGACAGCTCTTATAACATCTCAGACAGCAATTGTTTCCAGCATATTTGTGCATATGTTGCCATTATCATTTTCTAGACATTTACTTTCTGTTTGAGTCCATTCTATCAGCTCCCTTTGTCCCTTTGCCCTATCTTCCCACCCTGATAAATGACAGATTATTATTTTTCATGTCTTACGCTGACTGCTATTTCCCTTCACCAATGTTTTATGTTATTCATCCCCCTGGGGTGGTGGTGAAGGGATGCACTGATCATTGTGTCAGTTCCCCCTTCCTTGACTCCTCTCCCCACCTTCCCTCTACTCTCCTGGAATTGCTACTCCCATTTCTGTTCCTGGGGGGTTTACCTGACCTGGATTCCATGTGTTGTGAGCTCTTATCTCTACCAGTGTACATGGCCCGTTCTAGCCAGACCTGAAAGGCAGGACTGAGGCCACAGCAGTAGAGGATGAGGAACCAGAAGACTAAACCTATGCTCTTCTATTACATCCTGTACCTTTGCTACTCTGTTATTCTCAGAATTGGAGGACTAGACATTTTAGACATGTTCTATTTGTAATAAGAAGTAATAAGTAATTAGAAGATTGCTCAATTATGACTAAAGAATATAGAATCACTCGATTTGGTGTAGAAATGGAAATTCAGTTAAACTGCAAGTCACAAGAATCTGGGGGCTTTCAGGTACAGTGATTGTGCACTGGGCTGCGAACCTTAAAGTTAACCAGGCAGGATCACCAGCAGATCCTAGAGAGAAAGAGGAGACTTTCCACCTCCCTAACGAGTTGTAGTCTCTGAAACCCACAGAAACAGTTCTCTGATGTCCTGTAAGATCACCACGAATTAGAATCAATTCAGTGACAATGTGTTTGGTTTTTAGAGGAGCCCTTGAGACATGACATAATAGGGACTCAATCTAAATTATCCCAGACAGGTGGGAAGAGTCAATCTCATGTTTTCCAATACCATTTTAAAGGCATTCAAGAAATAAATGCTGTAAAACAGCTCTAGACATCCAGCTTCGTGTTGAAGCTTTCTGCACAGTTTTGGTTTGTTTTTTGAATGATTAATGTAATTCGTGCATACCACTGTGGCAAGGCTTGCTCACAACCTCTCCTTTTAGGATAAAGGATGGGAATAGCTGGTTGCCCACACTAGCTCAGGAAGCCATCAGCAGACAGCAAAACTTGTTTAGAATGCTAGCCTGATGGCACATAATTATGGATTTCCCCGGTTGTATAAGAATGTTTACTCTCTGCAGCTATGTTAATTTAGACGCTCTGATTAGATTTGTGTGCTATTTTCAAAATGCCTGCACGATGACAAGGTACTCCTTAATTTGGTGCTAATTCTTTGCTAACTTTTCCTCCTATTTCTCAGGCTAAATATCACCTGAAAGTTTTTCTCTCAATATCCACGGCCTCTTTGTACTTTCTCATGATCCTTATCGTTATTATTAGAGAAGGATACCCATGTTTCTAGGGGTAAATCCTGGGAAATTCCCAGTTCCACCACATTCTTAGAAAGTTGCAGAGACTCTTTGCCTAGACCCTGGTGAGATCGTGGGTTACACATCGGGCAACTAACCATGAAGGCAGCAGTTTGAAATGCCCAGCTACTCTGCAGGAGGAAGATGAGACTTTCTCCTCCCATAAAGGGATGCAGTCACAGAAAACCACAGGGGCAGTTCTACTCGGTTCTGTATAGTGTCTGTGCGCCAGAATCAAATCAATTACAGGGAGTCGAACTGAACTGTCACGAAACTTTAATTAATACTAAATAATAACTTAAGTTTGCAGGTGCTACTAAATTGATAGTGGTTCGTTCTGTCAATTCCCTGCAATTTTCTACCTGTGTCCAGGCTCATAATGGAACTTTTAAAGATCGAAGTGAAAATTTACACAACAAAACGTGCACCAGCACAATAATTTCTACACATACAATTCAGTGAAACTAATGATAGTTATTTAAGTTTACACCCATAATCACGATCTTTTAAAACTAATTCCAACACTATTAGCATAAACTCCATGGCCATTAAGGAAAAACTTGCCTTCTCCTTTCTTGCTCACTCCTCCTCACCACTCATAAGCATTGGATTCTATATGTTTAAGGTGCTCTGATGGCAGAGTGATTAAGTGCTTGACCCCGAAGTTAAGCAGTTTGAACGCACCAGCCACCCCAGGAGAGAAAAACAGCTCTGTTGGCTTTCTAGTCTTGGAAACCTTGGGACAAAGCTATTTTCCCTAAAGAGTCAGAATCAGTTCCATGGCTGTGGTTGGAGTTTGTTTGTTTCACTAAAGAGTATTTGGTTATTTCATATAAATGTGGCTCTTTTGACAAACTTTGCTCAGCATAATGTTTCCCGGGTTCATCTTGGTTGTGGCCTGTATCCGGTTTTCCTGCTTTTCATGGCTGCGTTGTATTCCATTGCGTGCAGAGAGCACACTTGTTAACCTTTTGATGGAGTAACTGGTACTTCTCTTTTCTACAGATTGAGGATGCTTGCTCATCTCTCACTGGATCTCAGCCTCAGGTAATTCTAACTGGAGCGACTTTGATATATGTAGGCATCTGTGCATGTCGAAACACTTGTCTCTCCATTTAGACCGGTCATTTCTTTATAGAGTCAATAAAGCACATCAACACATTAGAAATTATGACAGAATCTGCAGGTACTAATAAGGATATAAGCTTTTGTTGTAAGCTTTTATCTTGAAATAAAATAGATTTGCAGATACTATCTGGATATTTTGTAAATTGTGCAATGTCAAATTAAAATGTTAATTTCATAATTAACTGTGTTACGGTAAAAATAATATGCATATTGCTGTTGTTTATGGCTAACATACTTATTACACAATTGAGCCCGAAATTCATAGAGCAAGAACAGATTTAGGGAGGTGGATACAGAGACTATTAAAGTATCATCATTACAAATGAAAGACAAGTTGGTTAGTATGGCTTTAGATTTAAAATAAAGGTACTAGTTGTTAAAAGGGCCCCCCCCCCCCAGAGCTTCACTTTCTTATAAGAGTCAGATCATGACATTGGGCCTCCAAGTGAGAACCATGTTCTCTATCACAGGACTGATCAGACAAGAACTACAGACCAGACAGATGCCTCCCAAAGAGGAAAGAACCGACTTGGACATGTCCAAACTCCCCCTCCCAGATCACACATCAGACAGCTCACTTCTCTTTCTGTAGGGAAAAGTTAACAGAGGGTTGGGGAGAGAGGCCAAGATGTTAGTCCAGCTCTTTCCTTATAAGCAAAAGTCTTGTTTTTTCTTATACTTACCACAAGATGCTACTTCTGTCTGCAGTTCTAGCTCAGTACAGGTAGAGAATAATTTGCTTAGAGCCTTGACTTTTCTACCACCAGTATCCTGAAACAGAAATGCGGGTTTGGCAGAAACTTCTGGAGCTATCCTTGTGTTAGACTGGATAGATTAGCGAAACAAATTCATGAACACCATATGTATGTAGAAGAGAGTTTTATGTAAAGGGTACTTGTATGTTAAAAAAAAATCCCAACACAGTCCAGTCTGATATTAACCCATATGTCTGATACCAATCTACAAAATCCTCCTTAGACTCACACAACATATGCACATGCAATGATGCCAAATGCATAACAATCACAAGCAAGTGGGTAGACAGTCTTTGGATCCAGTGACTTTGTAACCATCTCAGCACTGGCAGAGGTCTCTCTGTGGCTTCTCTGGCTTCAGAGATCTGGTTGCATCACTGTAGGTCCATGTGGCTTCTCCAACTCAGGGCACTAGGGTAGTTTCATGTGTCTTGTCAGCTGCAATGTCTTCCAGGGAATCAGCAGAGAGGGAGTTGTCATCTGCTCCAAGGAGGAAGTATGGGATTGTCCAGAACTCTCAGGAGAAGGTCATGCCCACACAGAGGCCTCACTGGCTATACGCTGTTTAACAGACTAGACTCCACCCCATTCACTCATAATCCTCTCAAATTGACACCAGATTATGTAACTACCACAATCCCTTTCAGAGCCATCACCTAACTGGTTGATGGGATGAGCATTTATAAGATCTGACCCAGGTGCCCTGGCCCTTATTCACTCTCACTGTCCTTCAAAAGTGTTATCCTGGCTAATCTGGAAAAACAGCCTTGTGTAGTGTGATGTATTGCCTGGCCTGAATCCATTCCCCAGTTTCAAAAAGACCACTTGGAAGAAGTAGAGTGGCATTGTAGGAGAAAGACAGACTAAAAGCAAAAGTGATGGCATTTATGCAGACTATTTTAAATTCCTTCAAGAATGTTCACTAATACAAGTGATGGAGATCAATCACCATGAAAGCTACTGGCATTTTATTTAAAATTCAGGAACACTCCACAATTGCTTTTATGACTGCCCTAGTCTCACTGTTGCTGGGTGCAGTTGGGTGGGTTATAATTCATAACCACTCTACGTTCTTGCACAATCCTCACAATTGTTGCTTATGTTTGAGCACATTGTTGCAGGCGTTTGGGCAGTCCATCTTGCTGGGGGGCCTTCCTCTGTTTCCCTGACCTTCTGTTTTACTAACCATGATGTCCTTCTCTGGGAACTGGTCTCTTCAAAGTATATGGATCTTGCCACCCCTGCCTCTCAGGAACATTTTGACTGTACTTCTTCCAAGATAGATCTTGTTCATTCTCTTCACAGTCTGTGGAAACTTTAATATTGTTTTATTATTTATAGGATTAGCTGAACAATGCTTTAAAACCCTTTTTATCAAATAGAAAGTAAAAAAGTTAAGGCCCCATAAATTAAAAAGTAAAATAGCAAATCTTTAATATTAGAAAAAGGTTTAAAGAATAGCTGGAGCTCAGTGAACAAAGGTTTCTTGTGAAGAGGAGCTGGGAAAAAATGCATTCACTTTTTAAACCTCTTTGGCTTTTAACCCAGTCTCCTCCTGCTTAGAAATTGTTTTATAAGAGAAACACATCTTTCTGAATTGATTCTTCTTTGAGCTGAGCATCACACCTTTGCCACAAACATGTTTTGAAATTTTCTTTTGGTTGTTATGTTTTGACTGTCATTGTCATGTATTGTTATGTCATGAAAGCATTTCTGGATGGGCTGTTGCTCTAGAAGAGGTGGTTGATGGGATTTATTTCCAGTTTTTTAATAGGGTGACCTGTGCACCCATTCCTTAGGGTGGAAATGTGAGAAAGGATGGATCATTATTCACACTTTGCTTTTTCTTTCACCCAACTCCCACCATAGTCACTCCCAATGGACGGGCTACAGATCAGAGGACCTAGATCCTTGACATGTTTCCAAGTACTAGCGATGTGGTGTTGGACAAGTGACTTTATTTCTTATGGCCTCACTTGTGCTCTCTGTCTATGAGAATAACAATCCTGCTCTATATTTCTCACAGCTATGCTGTAAGGGCGGTTGGGATTATGTACACAAAAGTGTGGGTGATTTATTGGTGGAGCCCTGGTGGCATATTTAATTACACAATGGCTGCTCACCTTGGGGTCAGCTATTTGAACTCAACTTCCCCATGGGAGAAAGATCAGATCACGTTCCCATCAAGATTTGCAGTCTCAGAAGCCCCCGGAAACAGTGTTGCTTTGCCTATTGGGTCTTCATTAATTGGGATCTACTGGCTGGCATTGCATTTGTTTCTTGTGTCATTTATGGAAGTACAACTTCAATATGTAGGACCAGGAGGCTTTCCTTTGTGGACTTTGGACCTGTTATTAGCAGAGAGGAGACCCTGGAAAAAGACATCAGACCCAACGAAGTAGACGTCCAGCAAAAACGAGGAAGGCCCTTCATGAGATGGATTGACTCTGTAGCTACGTAGGTCAATGACAGTGACTGTGAGGATGCACAGGACCAGGCAAGACTGCATACATGGGATCATGATGAGTTGGAGCTGTCTCAAAGGCTCCTACCACAACACACAGATGCACCACTTCCTATCAGGGATCAATATCGCAACACAAAACATTTGCCTGCCAGGCAAACAAGTGGAAAGATATGAAGCAAGGCTTTGATGCTAAGACAGATGCCCTGAGAAACTGCTCTGTGACTGAAGCTGTATCAGAACCCCCGTCAACCACATTCAGCTGACCCTGTGCTTCAAATGAGTGGGAGGATAGATGGCTCCAAACACACCTTTTCACACTTCAAACACTTCTGAGTCAAGAGTGATTATAGCCATAAACCAAGCATTACAGATCACACACATATATTTTAACATCTCACTAGGAGCTCTTACAGATACATGACAGTCCATAGTTCCAGTAGATCCCGCATAATCGTACAATTGCTATCAATGTCATTTTTCAGTACAAGTTCTTTCCTCTTGAACTCTTTGATAGCAGCTCCCCTTTACCCCCTCCCTCCCCCACCTTACCACCTCCATGGATCCTTAATAGTGTATATTATTATTGCTATATCTTACATCCAATGTATCCATTCACCTACAATTCTGTTGTTCATTTCCCTCCAGTAGGGTTGTATATTCATTAGTTCTCCCTCGCCTGTACCCCTCCCATGCCCTCATGGAATTGTTACTCCCCTTACTGTCTCAGAGAGGTTAGTCTATCTTGGACTTCGTGCATTGAAAGATCTTGATGGCACATGTGTACCTACCCAGGTCTAGCAGGATTAGTGAGACAAAAGCATGCTAGTGGGAGGAGGAAATATTAAAGAACTAGAGGATAGTTACAGGTTTCATCATTTACGTACTACACCCTATATATATATCATCCCTTGTGCACAATAAGAGCCTTTATGGTGTAGTGGTTATTACATTACACCTTTGGCCAGCTAACTACAAGGTCAGCAGTTCGAAATCACCAGCCGATCCGCAGGAGAAAGGCCAGACTTTCTATCCCAGTAACAGTTGTAGTCTTGGAAACCCACAGGGGCAGACATACCCTTTCCTACATGGCTGCTGAGTCAGGGTCGACTCGATGGCAGTGAGAGTGAGTGAGTGAGTGAGTGAGTGTTAAACAATTATTAGGTACCTGGCACCTTGCTAAGAACTTTGTCTCCATCTAATCCTTCCAAAAACTCTCTGCTGTGGTATTGTCGGCTCTCATCTCCAGATGAAGAAACTGATCTAGAGAGGTTAGGTGAGCGTTGGTAAGCAGTAGAAAGTGAATTTGAACCATTAGATAAGTGCAGGATATCCTTCGTCCATGCCTTTTCCCACTTGTTGCTTCCCTCACTGCTCCAGCTCCTCCTTACTCCCCAAATACCTTTATTCAGTCATCAATTGCCCACAGTACTGCTGTACCGAATGCTGTGCAAAAGCAGGTTTCGCCCCTGCTTGTCCATTTGTGCAACGCCTCACCACACCCCGCTGGCTGCTAACCACAACGATCCCTGCCCTACTTCCTCGATCAAATGCTTTGAAGAACCTGATCCCGGGGTGTGCAGTCAGCAGCCGGGAAGGGTGGTACCCAGATTAGCCACACCACGCAGCGCTTCTTCCTCCGCCAACCTCCAGTGTTTGCGAGCAACTGCATGCTTTTCACATGAGCCAGTCATGACTCATGTGCTCTGGGCTCACAGCTTTGGCATGTAGATGGAGACCTTGCTACAAACCGGGCGGAATGATGTTTCTTTTGGCATGGCTCTGGTTCCTCATAGCGTTTCACGGAAGCTTAGCCCGTAGTAAGAGCCATGTAGCTCAGCACCAGTGGAAGCCTTAACCAGGGTGTATATATAGTGTCTCATCATTGTTTCTGGTCGAAAGGAAGGTTTACTTTTCACAGCCAAGTTCTTGTCATGAGGGAAATCAAAGCACGCTCCTACCAGTCCATCATGTTTTCTCTACACAATGTTGTAAGAGCAGAAACAACCCATGTTATCTTCTCCCTTCTGTTAGGCATCCATCGCCTTGGAGGAACTGTGCCTGAGGATTACGGGGAGGCTGCGAAAGCCTCAGGTAAGGTTAAAATGGTGTGCTGTTTGCATGCTGGGACTTGCTCAGTGACTTCTTGGAAGTCTTTCTGAAAGAAAAGATGACCAATTCAGGAACATCCTCAGAGAAAACGAGGAGAGGATATGTATAATAAATAAACAGTTTACAACAGCGTCTCATTCTGCTGTGCATTGGATCGCGATGGGATGGAACCGATTTAATGGCACTTAAGGAGAAGAGCAGTGCCTCTGAAAATTGAGAATATAGGGTCATATTAATGGAGTTTATAGTCATCTAACTGGGAATTGCTGTGCCCCTTCAATTAGAAGACTGTTGCGTTTCTGACGGGGGAAGGAGTCACGCTGGCTTTACTTTTCTCCTGGACTCTAGTACAATTGGAGAACAGATACAGCTTTCTAAGCTGTTGAGCATGTGATTTGGCTCAAAGAGTAAGGTCTGTTAGAGAGAAGGGCATAGAATGCAAATGGAAACAAGCTGCAATGCCCATGCCAATTTGAGAAGTATGTTCTCACTCATGTCTTTTGGAACCCTGCTGGCCTAGAAGATTACAAGTTGTTAACTACCTGCAAAGGAAGGAGTTCAAAATCCACCGGGTTCTGGGTTCTCGATGGGAGGAAGATAAGGCTTCCCTGTGGATTTACAGCCTCTGGAACTCTGGGGAGCACTTCTACTCTCTCCTGCAAGCTTGCTAGAGATGAACTCATTCTGAGAGCACTCATGTATAGTGCCCTGGCTTCTTAATAATATTATTTGATTCTTTGAAGAATCTTTTGTCTTGATGGAAGGATAGATAAGAACTTGGAGATAGTGTCCTGTACCAAACCTGATTTTATATTCTGTGTATTTATTATAAAAGAACTCTTTAAAAACTACCTTCCTAAGGAGAAAGAGTCTCAGGTTTGGAATGATCATTTCCATTAGCAATGCTAATTTTGCTTATGGTCATTGATGTACCCTCTGCTTTCTAACTCTTTCCTGTATAATAATTCAAAGAAATTTGATGTTTTATACGCTTGAGTAGTCTCTGAAACTATTATAATATAGGGATTTACAAGTATATTCTCCAGTGTTTTTTATTGGTGAAATGCCCACCACAAAACTAATGGACATTTTCCCCTAGTAACATGAAATTGAGGTGCACTGTCCAGGCCATTTCGCCATGATTTTACTTTTGCATGAAAAACAAATAAGAACTAAAAAGAAAAAGGCGATCCAGATGATTTTTATTACAGAGGTTTGGGGAGAAAGGAGTATAGAATGCTAATAGGAGAAAGCAAAATTATCTCATAATCTTATCATTTTTGTGATAATAGTGATTTGCTATTTGGATGTGATTTCATGAAGTCTAACTATTTAACAACTCCACCATATGATTACAGCATTCTTTCCCTTTTTATCTCTTTTGAACAATACGGAGGTTTCTTTTTTTACTCTTGAGAATAATAATACAATAAGAGCTTTGTCTATGTCTCTAATTATTCACTAGCAATCTTTAATTTCTCATGTTATGTTTGACCAATTTCTGTCCCATAGTTTATATCATATTTAGATACTGTATAGGATGTGGTTTTAAAAGTTATATATCTCTCTCTTTTCGATAGGAAACATATGAAAAAGATAACACCAAAAGGGTAAGGTTGCTTTTTTTTAAACATACACAGCAAGATAATCAAGGAAGCTACTAATCTTCTAGAGGAAACCTCACTATTTATTTATTTTAACAGTTCTTATTTCATTATTCAAAGACACAGAAGTTGGGCAATTCAAATGTTGTGGTAAGTTGTGAAATTACTATGAGTAATCTATTTCTTAATCCTGTTTTTTATAGTTTATCTAATAACACTAGATCCTAAGTCATCCTTTTTTTCAAATGTAGAATACTCACGTGGATGAACAAATAGAATTGAAATTTTATCATTAGTTTATTCCATGTCACTGATTATATGGACATTAAATGTACTCATTCATTCATTCAACATTTTCTTACTAAATATCTTCCAGCTATAATTTAAGGTACCATCATTGTAGCCAAAAATAAAACAATGAAATTTCTACTCTCATAAAGTTTAGAGTTTAAATTCTAATTCAATCAAATAAGTGAATAAAACATTTATATATTTCAAATGGTGATTAGTACAAAAGAGGAATACTTTGATTCAAAGGTGTTTTAATAATTATTTTCAAGGATGATTATAAAAAAATAATTAGATATGACTAGAAAATCTATCTCCTATTCTAATGTCACCTTCCTGGTGAGTAATTAGGAATTTAATGTGATAATTTAGAGTCCTAAGATTAGCCAAAACCCAATAAATCTAATTCAGTTCACTTCTGTGATGACATAGTGGCTGCACATCGAGCTGCTAACTGCACAGTCAGCAGTTCCAAACCACGAGCCGCTTCTGGGGGGTGAGGAAGGATGCAGCATTCTACTTCTGTCAGAGGTAG
>PVJH01047808.1:0-11105 GCA_004026705.1 Nesogale talazaci | reverse complement strand
TTTAGTCCATTTTATCAATCACTCACATGTATTATTGCAGTTATTATTCACAAAACAAATCTCTGGAGCACACATTGCTCTTCATTTTAGGCAGAAGTAGATTATCCAATAAGAAAAATAAAGATGAACTTACTTACTTGTGCCTACTTACTCTCTGGACTGACTACTTTCACATGCCTTTCACCAAGATAGATGGGGTGAAAACATGTAAAAATGTTCACTACAGATTACATCAAGTAAACGCATGTTTTCTTTGATTTTGGGTCATCTGTCCTTGAAATTAGGCATGTAGAAAATGAGCCTATAGATGGGTGGTTGGGGAATAATCATTTAATCGGTTTCACTTGGTCACTTAATTCATGCAACCAAAAAATGTTAAATTAAAAAATCCGTACCCTCTACTTTCCATAATACCATTTTCATTGTTGTTTTCACTGGAAAAACTAAAAGAATAAGAAAAGATATAGATTTTGCCGAAATATGAGTATGCAAGTAAGTCTGTGAAAGAGGAGCATAGGGATCTGTTACCATATTAAAGATTTTGACCATAGGTAAATTATTAATCACCCAGGGTTTAATTTTTTTTCTTTTTTTAACTGAGAGGAAAGAACATTATTTGCTCAGTTATTCTATGTTGTTAGCTGTGTCTCAGGATCATTCTATATGATCAAACTGAGAATCTCTCTCCTTCTCAAAGCTCTCTCCCTAGAGCAAGAAGGCTGGGAAAAAATCATGAAAAACATAATTACACATTCTCACATAGTCAATCCCCCTAAGTAATGTATCGTAAAAAGATGTTAGCCCAAACTTTTTCTTACCCCAAAGTACTAATCTAATTTTACAACAGAATAACTATAGAGGTCTCATGAGCAAGGTCAGGGAGGAGGAGAAAACTCACTTATTTGATCATCTTACTCATCCTCTGCTAAGGTGGTTGGTTGTTTTGTTAACTGAGAATTGTTTTGCACTTGTCCAGTGCCATTTTAAATGTTTCAAATAATAAAGCCTACACCATGTAGAATGGGAGATTCTCTTCTATTTGAAGTTTCTGAGCATTTTGAAATAGCTTTTCCTCTTCCTCTCTTCATGAAGACTGAAAAGTGGGGTAACTTTTTCTGGGCAGATTCAATCTTAGATGTCATAGGAATTGTCACCAGTGGCAGGGTTTCAGTGCTTCTTCAACTCGAGTATTTATAAACTTCAAGTGTTGCTCCTAGCTTCCCCCTCGTCCACTCTTTTCTCTCTCCTCTGTTCGCAATGACTTGGTAACCATGTTAACACAAAATAGTTGACAGATAAAAATGTTAATTTGAGAGACTGTATTGACATTACTCTGGGCAGGGTGGGGGGGGATTCATTTTGAAAATGTGCTGATAACTCATGCCAGGCATTTTGATGCTTTTTGCCACAGAACAAAATGCCTATTCTCAAATAGGTATATGTAATCTCTTTAAAAGGTTTGGCTGTTCACCTGATGCCTTGTTGCTAAAGAAAAATACACCTGAACAATAGATACAAACTCTGGAGATGGCCAGGCACCGGGCTCCTGTCCTTTTCACAGCAACCTGCAGACATAAGGATTCATCACTTTTATTTGGGCACCAGCAGGTCAATGCAACTTCTTCTACCCAATCTGTCACATTGCAAACTCCTCATTTGTTCTGGCCAAGTGACACACATGACCCATCTCTCTGCAGTTACTCTATACTTTTCCCCTCCCTAGTTATAGGAATTCTTACAATCTCTTGTATTCATACTTTCATTGTTATATTTGTAGACTGTTCTTTTTCCCTTTTTAGTCTTTTTTTTTTGGGGGGTGGGCATCATTGCTCTCCGGTGGTGGGAGTAGGCGGCCAAGCCCCACTGCTGGAATTGAACCTCCATCCCAGTGGGCTGCAGTCCCGTGCACAACCACTACACCACTGGGGCTCAGCCCTCCCTTTTTAGTCTTAAGGCAAAAAGGGTTACTTTCATTTTAATCTTTGAAATTTAGAAGTTAAACCTCTAAAGCCTATGTCATCTATACGCTCCGACAATCAAAATAAAGGTATGGTAAAATAGGTGTTGAATGCATAGAGGACAGTTAAGATAGTTGAGAGTTTCCTGGGTGATTTGTAACTGAGAAAAAGCGACCATAATGTGGAAGCCTGCCCTGGGGTGGGGGAAAGGTCGGCCATGCTCTGGATAATTAAATGGATAACAAAGCCCCGTTATGAAGCAGATAAATCAATGCATTAATGGAAACTACATGGGCATGTCCACTAAAATGTCATTTGACATGTTGACTATTCTAGATCCATTCTCTCTCTCTCTCTCTCTCTCTCTCCTCACTGTGCTGTCAGAGATTCTGTGGATGCTTTGCTTAGCACGATAGATGGCCCTACCTAAGCTAGGTTCAGAAGACATGGAATTCTCATGTTAGATGATCTGCTTATGTCATATACTTGAACTTAACTCAGTAAAAAAAAACTCAACTGTGTCTAAAATGCTAATTTCTTTTCATTGAAATGTATCTTTTAAGTCCCATTTTTGCTAAGTTTCAGCATGTTGGGTTACTTCTGGTCTTTAGTTGCCCAGCTATCAATTTTATCATTTCTCTACTTATCCAAAATGTATGACCTCTTTTGTTCCACAAGCCCTATCAGTCACAGCCATATTCTCCTCAGCACAACTGACATGCCTGGCTTACACTTCACGCATCTCTGAGCTAGTATATATGCATCCCTCTGCCTTTACCACCTTTCTATGGAGACAGGTTCAACGTGATTCACGAGGCTAGTGATTTCTGACCCACAACCTAGAAAGTGAGACAACAAGCTCCTCTGCTCCCAACTCACAAGTTTAAGTGGGTTAAGTATTTCATGTGAATCCATTCTGAAGGCTGAAATTGCACTACTTTGATGAGAAAACACTTTTCAATCAGCTTACATTCTTCCCTGCGTGGTGGTTGATACAAGGCAAAACCCTTGATTCTTGATATTTAAAGTCATATTTATAATTAAGAAGTTAAAAAAGCTCCAGTGCCAGGGTCTTGAAATCCACAGCCTTAATTTTCTGGAAAGTGTTATTGCCATAAGCTTATAATATTGAAAACAGCAACCTTCTCATGGCTGTCATTAACCCTGCCTTATTTTCACTCTGAAGTCAGCTGCCTCTCTATAGAAATAACTTGCTGCTAACCAGCTGACTAGCTGATTGGACAGTCGGAAGGAAGCCTATAATTTTTGTTTAATTCAAAGAAAACCATCTTGCCATATATACTCATGTATAAGCCTAGTTTTTCTTCACATGTTTCATGTAGTTTTATGGTAAAATTAGATGCCTCTGCTGATGTTCTCATTGGCTTATACTCAAATATATACAGTGCATCAAAATGTTCCTACTCCACATGCTTCTTTGAAGGTTGGACATTGAATAGGAAGACTGAAGAAGAATTGGTGCATTCGATTTATGCAGCTGGTGAAAAACTTTCAAAGTACCATGGACTTCTGAAAAAATAAACAAGTCTCTCATGGAAGAAGTACAAGCAGAATACTCTTAAAGGTGATATTGGTGAGACTTTGTCTCAGTTACTTTGGACAGGTTGCAATGAGAGACCAGGCCCCAGAGAAGGGCATCCTGGTTGGTCAAGTAGAGGGACAGGGAAAAAGAGGAAGGAAGGTCCTTGACAAGTTGAATGGACACAGCGGCTGCAACAGTGGGCTCAAATGAGAAAATTGTGAGGACAGGGCAGGACCAGGTTTTCATTTTGCTGTGTGCCACAATGATTCAGAACTGACCTAATAGCATCTAAAAGCAACATGCTTCTTGTACTTGTGAACCACACCAGCCCCAGCATTCATCATTTACACCCTTACACAGCCATGGCTCATCAAATTAGGGAATACGGATAAGGCAATACCCACATATAAACCAGGAAGATATTTTTAAAATCAACATTTAATGACCTCTTTTTTTTTTTTTGGTAGTGAAGAAAAAAAATCCATTAAAGTGAATACCAAGATCATCTGCTTCCAAATTTCATGCTTCCTCTAAGAGACACCGATCTTAATGATGATCAGCAAGTACACCATTTAAATCTTACTCTGTAGGAAGGATTAGACTGCTGACCAAATCTCAATCTAAAGATTAGTCATCAGGGGTTTGGGGTTTTTTGTTTTGTTTTGTTTTTTTAAGCAATGAGCTGGGTCAAACAGGTTCCCTGTCTTAGACAATGTACTTGTAATATACTACTAAGACATTGATTTAATTAGTAGAAGGCCTGCAGTTCAAAAAGACAGTAGAGAAGGTTAGAAAGCCCATGTGTAGACCAGTGTTAGGATAGTACGGAATTTGGATGTACAGAAAATAGCAGACGAGGATGAAGGTATTGATTGAGGAGGGGAGAGCAGAGGTGGGAAGAGCGGGTGGGCCACGTGAAAAGGCAGCCCTTGCTGACCTTCCCCGTTCCTGAACTGTCTCTCTTCCTGGGATCCACTTGCTGGATTTTCCCCAGCTTCTATGACCACACAAATCTGAATTATCGCAAAGGAAAAAAGAATAAGAAATTTTACCTCTAAATAAGAACAGTTCCTAAAAAAGCATGCTTTTGCCACATTACTACACAGAAGTATCATCATAGAACAATTCACAGACTTAAGTCCACCATGGCAAATGTGTTTATGTATAAACCAACATTTTGGGTAGAAATTTCAAATGATTATCCTATTCAAGAAATACTCTCATGCAATTCAGACAAAATTTTACAAATAAAGTATCTTTGGGGTTACTTTCTAAACTAGTTTGCCACTATCAAGCTTCCCTAAAGAAATCATGACTGACAATGTAAAAGAAAAGAGAGAATTGTACACAAGCACAAACACATATATTTCCTTGATTTTGTATGTAATTACTTAGATGTCTATGATAAGCATTATTCACCACACACTTCAATCCTATTTTTCAGAATATGCATGAACAAATTTCATTCCACAATTTAACCCACCATCAGAAGAAAATTTTAAGTAAGGTTGCCATTATATTTGAAAATTCTAGGAAAACTATCAGAAAAGTATACACTTAAAACCTATTCATTCCCTTTGGTAAGTAAATACAATTTAACAAAGATCAATAACATGGCATATATCCTTAATAATTTGAATATTATTTTAATAGAAATTATTTAGGTGTATATCATTGCTTAGTCTTACTGCAAAGTGTTTGGTTTCACTTTTTTTCCCTTTTTGAGGATGTCATGATATATCGTCATAAGATATGTATGTTTTCATATTTTTCCTTTATTCTAGTGAATTTCTAGTGAACAGATTATATGGATAATCTACACTTTAGATTTATTTTGTGGTTCAGCTATTTCAATTTTTATGTATCCTACATTTCCATACTTTTAAGATTTTATATTTTTACCACAATGATAATTAGCACCCACTGGATATTAAACATCACTTATTAATTTATTAAAGCATTGTACAAATACCATTATTACTTAAATGTGTTTTATCATACAATTTCATGTATAGTAATAAAAATAAGAAGTATTTTTACATTTAAAAATCTCTTAATGGTCTGTAAACTAAGAGATATTTCTAAAAACACTGTATACAAGATGAATGCATGTTAGGTGAGAAAATAATTAGAATTCTTGTATCATCTTGTTACTTGAATGTCTGGTTTAAGCATTCCTGTACCTGACACACTAATTTAGCTACAATGCAGCAATACTAGCATTGTGGTAATAGACTATTGATTGTACATGGTTTAAAGACAAACAACTTATGTTATTATATTTCTTCTACATTCATGATATTGCAGTACAATAACCATGTCAATAATCTTCACAAAATGATCTTCATGTCTACTGTGCTCAGTGGTGATTTGATTATGAACTATACATTTTTCTAAAAGATTTAATCTTATATCTACACAAAATATGCATAATTGTGGTGGTTTTGGAAGCCATCAGTGTAAAAACAATGAAAATATACTCATTAGATTAATTTTAAATGCAATATTTTCTTTAATTTTTACTATCAATATTTTTATTCTCAATGTGAACATCAGAGAGATTCTGATATCCATATGCTCACTTTCCCAGCAAGAGAGTACATGCCACACAAAAACACAAACACAATCTAATAAGAGTACTATTTAATCAAGGTGGCAAAACTTTTGTTTTTCAGAGAATTATTTTTCCGGGGATGACCTTATGCAGCCAGTACTGATTTCTTTTTAGGAAAAAGTTTAATCATGAAGAAAATAATAAAGATATATCATTTTATTTACTTGGTACGGCAAACATTGGGTCTAAGGAGAATTGCAAATAGAAACCAGTAGATAATCTTGGCATTAAGATCAACAAGGCTTTATTAAAAAGCTGTTTGGAGAGAATTAAGTAGTGATGAATGAGGAACAGGAAATGCTATCTCTACAAACCTGGGAGTTGAAAAGGTCAATAAAGTTGAAACCAACTGCTTCTCAATATCTGTTCCAAGATCTCTGGGCCAACTATCTATTAGAAATGCTAGTTCTCATATTGAGGCAAAACCTACTTCCTTTTCTTCAATGCTCTTCTGAACTACATGTTAGATGTCTTAATGGTGAAGGTCCAGGAGAATACAAGTATTAGGAAGTTTATTTTGGCAAAAAACATTACAAAATTCTCAAATGCATGTATTTCTTGGCCATACAATTTTTTAGGCATTTATCCTAAAGAAAGCAATTTGTTTGCATAAGGAGCTGTTTTCACAGAATGAAGAGAAGAGCTGAGTAGGAAGAAAGAGCAGAATATCTAGGCCTTCATGCTATTCTACCCATCAGAGCAGAAGAGCAACCCAGGCTCTGTGACCCCCAACAAAGCCTATGACCCCACACCAAGGGCTGGGTCCTCTTTTAGATATGCCCGTGCTCCACCAGTGGCCCACAGCTGCGTGAGTATGTGTTTGGAGCCTCTAAAGTCATTAAAGGAATACAATAAACAAGAGGAGAGCTAGTTTCCCCTTAAAAACAAAAGGGAACTAGGGAATTGTCCTCATAGGACATTGATATTTCCCAGACATTAAGGGACATAAAAAGGAAGAAGTGACCGGGGTGTGTGTGTGGGGGGGGGGTGATGAGTTAATACCAAGGGCTCGAGTAGAAACAAAATGTCCTAAAGGATGATGGCAGCAGATATGCTTGACACAATGGATATATATACGGATTGTGATATGAGCTGTAAGATCCCCCAATAAAATAAAATTAATAACAAAAAATAAGAAGAATACTGTCATTGATGCAGTTATCCATTACTGAATTAGATTTTGCTTGCAAAATGTTGTCAAGACAACTTTTTGAAAGCATTTGAAATTGAAAGCATGTTGAATCATTAACTTTTTTTAAATGTCTATTAATTATGATGTCTTGAGAAATATGATGTGGGACACATATGTCCTAATGGACTCTAGTGGTGAGGTAAGTGGAATGAGACATAAAAAAAGTTGAATAGTAATTTTATTTTAGTAAGTGTAACTCTTTAAAATATGAAAGAACACCTAAGGGCACCCTGAAGTGGCTGCCTGTAAGTGTTTGATTCTGCTTCTTAATGCTGCATCCTCTGCATCACATTGTGGCTCCCCTGACTGGAACATGATTTCCAGCCTATTGGAGACAGATTTCATCCAACACATCACAGACATGACTCCTGACGTTCCCTTCCTATATAAAGGGTCTTCTCTTTTGATTTATTGACTCACAGTATGCTATCTAAGGAGAGTGGTTCTGAAGGACAAATCTCTCTGCAATTATTATAGTTCACATGGTTTATGATGCCAAAGCCAATAAGAGCATTCAGCAATTAACACCACACTTTGATAGAGTATCTTCTGGTTGCATACTGATCCTTCACAGCCACTTTTCAAAAGTGTGCTTCAATAATCATTGCAATGGCATCACAAAACTCACAGACAAAATTCATAATTTTAGGGTCCATTCGGAAAGCTAACACATTTCAATAAATGTGAGAGATGCTCAGGACACAGTTGTTCAGTCAGGACACGTTTCTTCTCAGCCACACTTACAGATAACTCTCTGTCCCAGAGTCAGTGGGTCAGCCCTCTGACCTGCCCCAGCAATGTTACAAAGCATTTTTCAGGCCTTCCAATAAGTAGTCAAATGGTACACCACTTCTCCAAACCCTCAGTTGAAAGGCACCCACCTCCAGCTCAGAAAATCCAGCTCACTCAATTAAGCGCCCAGAAGCACCCCATTCCACAAGGCTTTCTCTTGCTCCAAAGCACTCAACTTTGCTTGTGTGATAAGCTAGGACATCCACTCTATCTCATGTTCTGCTCCTGTTTCTGCTCTTTCTCCTGTTTCTGCTGTTGCTGATTCTCTAGTGTCAACATTGTCTCTTGGATCAAGGAGACTCACTGTGTAAGGATAACTTCTGGTTCATTACCCTTGCTGCTGGTAAGATCTCCTTGCCCCTCATTTTTGAAAGGACTACTATCTGGGAATCGATCGCATCTAAATCATATAATCCCATCATTATCTGATCCTCACCTTCTTATTCAGGCTCATTAAAGAAAAGATATTTGTTGAGAATTACCAAGATTGTCACCAGAAGAGTCATATTAAATAATCCACTGCATATAATCTTTTGCACTTCTCAACACAGCTCCTTCCTTCCATAATTGTGCTCTTTTCCGCAGACAAGAAATTACTACGGAGGAAGTGGTGAAAAAACTAAGTGACAGTCTTACGAAGTGGTGGTTTTAAAGTACGTAGGGAACACGTGTTTTCACTGTACTGCATCTGAAAAGAACTTATTCATCAGAGTATTACCTACACCTGAATGCCATACCTTTCTAGAAGCACAAGCAAACTCACTGTCTTGAGTTGATTCTGACTTACAGCTGTCCTGTAAGACAGAGCAGAGCCATCCCATAGAGTTCCTGACATGGTGGCTCTTCACAAAGCAGCCTGCCACATCTGTCTTCTGTGAAGCAGCAAGGGGATTCCAGCCACCAACCTTTCAGTTAGGAGCACAATGCTGAACCCAGTACGCAGGTCACAAGACCGCCTCAATTACACAAAGGCAACAATAAATATAAGATTTTTCTTGCCGTACAGAAGGACAAATAGACAGCAGTTTTGTACAATCACTCCTTGAGGATGCACCACCCCACACAATCCCCTTTTAAGATATCGATATGGTATCTATAAACTTCCTTCAGTTTGATAGTTACCCGCAGACCTGAAGTGATGGCAGCACATACTCACAATCCAAGCTCACTGCCATTGAGTTGACTGTGACTCAGAGAAACCCATAGCCTAGACAGAGTAGCACTGCCCCCGTGTGTTTCTAAGTCTAACTCTTTTTTGTTTGCTTGCTTTGGGGGCATCACCGCCCTCTGGTGGTCGTGGGAGCTACCCAGCGCTGCACCTGAGAGCCGCCTATGGATTTGAACCGCCAAGCTCGCGGGCCGCAATCCCGCACTCAACCACTTACGCCACCGGGGCTCAGCCCTGGAAGACTAACTCTTAATGGAAACTGAAAGTCCTGTGTCTCTGTAGGGCAGCAGGTGGCTTTCACTGCTAACTTTGTAGCTATTGATCACAATGGCAGGAAGTGCGAGCGGTATTTATTGGTATCACAGTCACAAAGGGGTTACTGAGATAGTGTGGGTAGTGAGGTTCTCACTGGTACCACGATACTTTAACTGAAATGTAAGAATTGATAGATTATTCCAGGTGAGGAAAAAAAGAAGAGCCTTGTGTTAGTCCGGGTAGACTAGAGGAACAAATTTCAATAGACATGCATATGGATACAAGGAATGGGTTTATATTCAAGAGGAATAGGATGTTGAGAAAACATCCCAGCCCAGTCCAGCTCAAAGTCACAAGTCCGATATTAACCCATATGCCCGAAATCAGTCCATCTTCCGACTCATGAAGTCACAGGTCAGTGGGTACAAAATCCCGGCACTGACAGGGCTCTCCCCATGGCTCCTCGCTTCCAGGGCTCAGGGTCCATCAACAGCATCCCGTGGTGGCAGAAGCAACTCACCGCTGGCAGAGCCCTCCATGTGGCTGCCCCAGTCTCAGAGGTCCAGCTCCATCAGGGCAAAGTCGTGTGGTCTCTCCACCAGCTACTCCCGGACACCGCCATTCTGTGTTGCCTGTGATTAATCATCTCTGAGACTAACTCTCAATAATTGGGGAAGATAGATTCTCATCTTCACGAGGGAAATATCGCGAGATGTCCCAGAAGTCTCAGGTGAAAGCCATGTCCACATAAAGGCCTGATTGGCTACTCAATGGCTATCTCCAGATTAACAGGCTAGACTCCACCCCTACATTTCAATCATAAAATTAACATAAGCACATGACTGCCACAAGCCTCCCATACAAAAGGCAAAGGTCTTGAGTTTGGGAATAAGTTTCTTATGTTCTGAGTACAGAAAGATAGCCAACATGGTAAAATCTAAGGAACAAGTACAATGGAGTAACTACCCCAACAATAATATTTTTCAAGGCTATTGTATTAATTTTTTTTACAAAGTAATGTTATCAACTTCAAAGTAGTCACCATTACACTTATTAATACATTTGTCAAATCTGCAATTCCATCCTTGGAAACACTTTTCAAACTTATCTATTTGGATGGCTAACAGCACCTCCTAAGTTTTGTTTTCTTTTGTTTTGCTTTTTTCATTTGTTTCTTCTTTGCCTCTTCTATGCTGTTAAGTTCCTGTCCTTTCCTGTCCCTCTTCATTTGTAGAAACAAAAAGAATTCATATGGAGTGAGGTCAAGTGCATGCGGCAAGAGAGGCATGTTGTTTTTTGACCAAAACTGGTGCACTGAGATGGCTGCTTGAGGAGTTACACTATCGTGATGGCAAACCCAGTCCCTGTCTATCACAAATCAGGCTTTTTTTATGTGTACACTGTGGTGCAATCTTTTCAGAATCTCTAAATAGAAAACTTGATTAACTGGGTTGAGTCCCGGTGGTGTAGTGGTTGAGTGCCGGACTGCAGCCGACTGGCTTGGTGGTTCAAAACCAGCAGCAGAAAGGCTGGGCCTCCCACTCTCACCAGAGGGCAGTGATGCCTAAAAAAAAAAAAAAAAC
>PVJH01047807.1:0-11090 GCA_004026705.1 Nesogale talazaci | reverse complement strand
GGCTTTGCAAAGGAGGGGGAAGGGGTGGAGCGTCCGGGTGGGCGGGCGGGACCGCGAGGGCTTCTGGGTGTCGTAGTTCCCTGCCGTCCGCCACTGGCAGGTGACCCGCAGGGTGAACTACAAGTTCCAGGGTACCCCGCGCCGGCGGCGCTCGGCGGCCCGCGGACAGGGGCGGTGCGGAGGAGGGGCGGTGAACGGCGGGCTCGCCAGCCAATGAGTGCGGGCTACTGGCGCAGCGCGGAGGCGGGCCTGGCCGGCTCTGAGGCGGGGCCTGGAGCCCGGCTCCCCTCGCCGGGGGCCGGTGGCGGTCCCCGGCTTCCGGCTGCGCGGCCCGCGGGCCGGCCCCCTCCCCGCCCCGGGGCCCCTCCCCACCTGGTTGTGTAACCGGCCCCAGCCCCCCTCCCCTCAGCCCCTCGCCCCGGCCCCCCCGCCTCCCACCCGAGCTCCCCGGGGAGGGCGGCGGCCCCGGCGGCCGCGCGGCACAGGCGATCCCGGGGATGCGCGGCCTAGTGCAGGCCGGGCCGGGGCGTGGGGGAGGCGGGCGGACCCAGATCCGGGGTAATTTGCATCGCCCTCCCCCCAGCCCGGGTGGGGATTGGCCGCCGGCGGCGGGGGGTGGCGCGGGGCCAGGCTCACTGCCGCCTCCCGGCCCCTCGGAGGGAGCCAGCGCAGCCGCCGCCACCGCCGCCGCCGGGGCCGGGCCCCCTCGCCGCTGCCCCGGGAAGGAGGTAGGAGCCCCCGCGCGGGCAACGCGACGGGGGCCCGCGGGGGCTGTGCGCTGCGGCCGGTGCGGGGGAGGGGGCCGCTTCCTGCCCCCGCCCCGGCCCTGACTCAGCCCCGGTGGGGGGGACCGACCGGGCCCCTCGCCCTGCCCTCGCGGTCGCCGGGTCCCGACCCCCGGGCGCGGGGAGTAAGCACCCCACTCGGCCCGCCCGCGCCCCCGAAGCGCGTGACTCCTGCTCTGGGACCTGGACAAACCCCCCCCCCCCCATTTCCCCTTGACGCCACCACCACGTGCGTACCCGGAGCTCCGGCGGAGCTGGGGGGGAGCTGGGGGGGATCCATCCCCCTCCCCCCTCCCGTCCCGGGCCTAGGAGCCGAATCGCGCGGGGACCCAACCGGTGCACCCCGGGCCCCGGGCTCTTGCGGGACTGACTCTAGACCTACTGCCCGCGCTGGCAGTTGGGCTGGCAGGCTTGCGGGGGAGCCCGGTGGGCCGCAGAGGAGGGTACTGGCCAACCAGGCTTGGGCACACAGTGGGCGCCCACTAAGTGCGTGGGGAATGCAGCCAGGAGCTGGTGGCGCCGCCGCCGCAGAGAGGCAGGACACCTTTCTCCTCCCCCCACCCTCTCCAGCCAGCCGGCGGAAGTGAGAGAGAGGGGTGCTGGTGCCCCTGCCCGGGCGGTGCCCACCTGGCTCATCCACTGCCCCCTCCCTGCCAGCTGCCTCCGGGAGCCGGAGCCGGACGCCCTCTGTGTCCGGGATTCCGTGTAAACCCCCCCCCCCCTTGCCCAGCAGGGCCAGGGCGTAACCCCGAGTGCACTTGGGAGAGGGGGGGGGGCTCACCACCCTGCCGACCACTTCCTATTGGCACAGGTCCCAGGGGAGGGTCTTGTTGAGTCAAGGTCCCACATCCCCCTTGGCAATTGGGACAGGGGTCAGGGCCTGGGCCGGTGGGACTGTCCAGGGTGCGAGGCGAGGCAGGGGGCCTTTCCTGGAGGGGGGCCCCTGGAGCACGCTGGGCCCGGGGCTCTGTTTACCGCTTGCCATTGCTGTGGCGACGACGGAGCCAGGGGGAGGGGGGAGCGGGAGCCAGCCCTGGGCTCTGCATGGCTAATGAAGGAAAGAGGAGCCATTGGGGACACTGAAAATTTAATTCATGGGTCACTTTGGGGGGTGGTATTTATTATTCAGTTGTGATTGGCTTCAAGGAAGCTGGTCCACAGCCACACATGGTGCCTCTGGGCCGGTTTCTGTTGGAGGAAACTGAGGCTGGTAGCTGGAAGAACCTAGCCAGGGCCCACAGGGGCAGACTCCCTGGTGGTGACGGGGTTCTTGATGGTGTCTCTCCCCCGCTCCTCCCCCCTCATTCCTTGAAGCTACTCTCTCTGGGTATTAGAACCAGCAGGTGGCATTCATTGTCCTTATTGCCAAAATGGGAAACTGAGGCCCAGAAGGGCAGCTGACGGGGGCAGCCTGGGGTTTTGGACAAGTGCCCGGGCAGGGGGTGAGTTGGTGGGGGAACACTGAGGCAGGAAGGGAACCAGAGAAGCCAGCCAAGGTCACCTCGCTTGGAGCTGGGCTTGTCCCCTGTGACCCTGCCCCCTGGCCAGGGTCCTCCCTGGAGCACGGCGGAGGGCACCTGCCCACCTGTCTTCCATGCAGCCACGCAGCCCGGGGGTCGGCCATCGTAGACTCCCTCTCAAGCACCTGCCCGGCTCAAACCTCTTTGGGGCGCAGAGAGGGTGAGCAAGATCTCTGTGGTCAGACATGGGGCTGTGCTCCCCCTCCCCCCAAGCCCTCGCTCCTGCCTCTCAGCCCCACCTGGCTGGGGCGTTCACGGGGCGCCCCTCCTGCCCTACTAGCTCGCACCTTGGCCCTCGGAGGCAGGCGGGGTTCTGGGTTTATGGTCCTATTGTTTCGGAGCCAGGTCCGCCGGGTCCCAACCGCCTGGTGGCCAAAGGGAACACTGACATGAGCCACTGTGAGGGGCAACTTCCTGTTCTCTCCCTCGTACTTCCCCCCCGCCCCCAGTATATGAGTTTGATTGTTGACATCACACACACACACACACACACTCACACAGTAGATGGGCTCTAGTTGTGTCTACCTGTTCTATCCCACGAGCCCCTGGCGCCGCTCCGGGTGCTGTTGGAATTAAGGGTGGGGTCACGAGACTCTGAGCCCCACTCTGCCAGTCTGGTGCTCCAGGCACTTGACAGACCATAAACTGCCTAGCACAGCCCTAGGCAGCGGCGGGGACCAGAGGAACAGGCTCGGGGGTGGGGGTGAAGGTGGCCCTATCCCTCGCTGGCCCTCTGCCCCACCTGAAGGCCACGTATGGAGGCCACTCCCCCTCCACCAGCCTCAGTCTCCCCATCTGTGTGTCGGGGAGATGACCAGAGGCCCAGAGGGGTCACGGGAGGGATTTTATGGGTGCCCACCCCCTCCTCTCATTGCACTGCTATCTCCGAGTATTGGAGGGGTAGGGGGGCTGTGTGTGTGTGTGCGCGCGCGCGTGTGCATTGAGAGTGGTGGGGTGGGGGGGATCCCTATTGATAGGTACCCGGGGGGGGAACCGGTGATAGAGGGAAGTGGGCACCCTCAGAAGCAAGTCCTCTGACCACAGGCAAGGTTCTGCCCTCTCTGAGCCTCTGTTTCCAGCCTGTTAAAACCGACTGCCAACTCCAAAGCCGGCTTCCCTTCCGGGTGGGTGCCCCCAGGACCAGTCCTCCAGGCCAGCCCCAAGCTCGCAGCTCCGAGGTGCAGAAGGTGCCTTTCCGCAGAAAAAAGCCGACACTCGGGGAGGAGCGTGGCCAAAGCACAGGCCCTCCATCTGTCCCCCCAGCAGGCCGAGGCCAGCCTCTCCGTGGCAGCGTCCCCACCCACGCCTTTCTGGTCTGACTGGAAAACACGGCCTGGTCCCACCTCCGATCCGATCCGACCCGGTGCCGTGGGCACAGACTCCACGGGGGCTTCCCAGGCTGCAGTCTCCACCTGCTCGGACGGGCGTGCGGGTGGGGGTGGGGTGAGAGAGAGAGAGAGAGAGAGACACCAGGCATCTCGGAGAAGCAGGTGCAGCCAGAGCCAAGGGCGTTGTGGACAGAACCACCTTTGCCCACCCCCAGTGATGAGCAGCCCAGCCCTTCACTTCCACCAGGGACGGCCCCAGCTTCCTCTGAGCCTTGGCCCTGGGGCTGAACCCCGAGCGTGGGAACAGGGTGGTCCCCCACCTCACCCCCGAACTGGGAGTCAGATGGGGTCCCCAGGGCCTCCTCATCCTCCCCCGCTCACACTTCCCGCTGTGCTGGCAGCCTTCCTGCCTCTGGCCCTTTAAGGCCTGGGCAGGAAGCCCCTCCCCATTTAGGGCAGTAAATGGACAGGGAAAATGGCCGAGGGCCTGTTTGCTGGTATCTGGCCCTGCGGCCCTCTTGTACAGGGGGTGGGCAGGCAGTGGGGCAGCCACCCCGGCGGGCGTGCAGGCTCTGCCCCTGCCCCCTCCCTCCATGGGCACCACATTCCTTCCCATTATAGCCGGCCCGGGCCAGGCAGGGATTGGCACCAGGTCAGGGTGGGGTAGCCAGTCTGCACAGACCTTGCGACACAGTCCCGGGAGGGGGCAGGGGCCAGCGGGCACAGGGCTGGCAGCCACACCTGGGCACCCCCTTGCTGTGTGTCTCAGGGCCTACCACCCACCCTCTCTGAGCCTAGTCTGTACTCAGAGGACTATCTGCCCACTTCCTGGCCACATAGTAGGTGGAGAGGAGGCTGGATTCTGGAGCGACAGTTCCAGAAGGAAGTGGAAGGAAGAACAGCCTCCTTGTGCCTTTGGGGGCGGCCTCTTGGCACACAGTAGGGCTTCAGGCAGATTTGACTGAGTCTCAGGGTGCGGTCCCCGCCCTGGAGAAACCAAGGTACCAAGAGAGGTCCAAGGTCACACTGCTTGACCCTGCACCAGGGGTGGGTTTTGAACCCGGAGAGCCTAGTCCGGGAAGCCCAGTGCGGGACACAGTAGGACTTCCAGATGTACCCATTTAACTGGTGGGGGGAGAGGCTGGGGGCCATTAACCCCTCATTAAGCAGTGCCCTGAGGACTCTTAGAAGGTGTTGGTGGCAATTACCTACCCCCTTCCACCCCGGGAGTGTGGGAGGCAGGAGGCTGGGCCTCACCCCTCACCCATTTGGGTGACCTTGGGGAGCCTCAGGCTTCCTGTGTGTTCCTGCCCTGCCTTCCCCGTTTCCCAGCTTCCTCCTGGGTGACACCCGCTGTGCCAAGTCCACCTCCCTCCCTCACCCCCCCCCCCACTCCCCCTCTCAAGGAAGGGCAGGAGCTCAGGTCTGACCACTTGTGAGCTGGGTGACCTTGGCTAGACCCCTTGACCTCTCTGAGCTTCCCAGAGCTGTTGGGGGGTGGGTGGGTGACCGGGTGGCTAATCTGAGAATGTCTGGTCTGAACAGCTACTTACCCCCGGGAACAAGGCCTGCCTTCATTCCAGAAAGTTCTAAAACGGAGGAGGACCCCGGAGGACTGAGACCAGCCCTGGGTCCTGCTGCCTTGGAAAGCAGCAGCAGGAGCAGCAGCAGCAAGTTGACCCTAGGTTAGATCAGAGGTGGGACCGCACAGACACTGGGTGTGCCCCAGCACCCAGGTGGGTGGGGCTGGGCGTGGGCTCTGCAGGGTGTTCCTTTAGTTTTCGGGTCCACCCGGTTGTTCATCTGCTGCGCCCCTACTGTGCGCCTCTGTGGGAAGGGCAGGGAGGGCACCCAGCCTCCAGCCCAGGAGGGGCCTGCCGGGGCCTGCCCCTCACAGGCGGCCGAGTCAGCACCAGGCACCCCGGAAATCCTGCAGAGGCGTCGGCAGGGGCGGGGCTGTGATGAAGGCTGCTGGGTAGGGGCGCGGGAGGGTTGGGGGGGCGCCCGGAGGAGAGCATGGCTTTGGGGATTGTTAAGAACGAAACCCTAAACTGTTGCTTCTTGAGCACCTACTGGGTGCAGGGCCAGTTAGGGCCCCTGGCCAAAATGCTGTCCTCCCTCTCAGGTTCTGCGGGGCGGGGGCCTGGAAGGTGGGTTTCCAGGGAACTGGAGGTGGTTAGGGGAGGAATGGGGCTGCCTCCCCTGGCACCGGTGTGTACCCCTTGGCCAGGGGGCCAGCCCTCTCTGGGACTTGGTCTCCCATCTGTGAAATAGGAGCCCTCGCCCACCCTCGGCAGGCAGGGTTTCACAGGACACCCAGGCAACCCAGGGGCTCAGTCACTGGGGATCCAGGCCTGCCCCTTCTTCTGCCAGAGGGCCCATGCCCCTAGGCCTTGTGGGAAGGGGGTTCTTGCCACGTGTGGTCACGAAGGGGTGAAGATCACCTGCACCTGCCAGGTCCCCACCTAGAGGGCCTGGGGGATGTGACAGGCCCACCGGAGGCCAGACAGGACCTTAACTTGCTTGCAGCTGCCTGGCAAGGCCAAGGTAGCCTGGGTCAAAGGCCCCCTCCCTCCCCGAGGGACTGTCTGATCCGGCAGCCCAGGGCCAGACGGCAGATGGTGGCAGCCGCCAAAGGGGGCTCACCCCATCCTTCTTGCTCCTGCAGCCACTACTGAACACCCGCGCGTGCGCACACTCTCTCTACACACACACACACACACACACACACACACACACACACGCAGGCTGGGGGGCAGGGGCTGAGCAGCTGGGCCCAGACACGATCCAGGGTGTAGGCGTGGGCCACACGGAGAGATGCATCCTGGGAAGTGTAGTTCTCCCGCCCTAGCCACACAAAGCGGGTCAGAGCAGCCTGGTCTGGGTTGGAAAGCAGGGCGGGCTAGCACCAGGCTGGCTACCTGCATCCTCTGTAGAGCAGGAAGACCTGGTCTCAGCCAGGCCGAGTGGGAGGGGCCTGCGGCCTCCACAGTCTGAGGCTGGCCCAGCTTGGGCCTCTCCTTGGGGACCTGGTCCAGAGGCTCCTCCAGCCCGAGTCCCGCAGCCAGCCTGAAAGAATGTGCTGTGCGGGGTGGCTGGGGGCCTCCAGGGGCTCGCTGGAGAGGGTGGAGGGGTGGGGACAGCAGCCAGAGGGTTACACAAGCCCAGAGTGGGTGGATGAGTCACAGGGAGAAGGCAGAAAAAAGGAGGGAGGGGAGGAGGGGGCAGGTCCGTCAGACAGGCCCCCAGGGCACAGCCCTCTCAAAGATCCCTACCCATTAGACAGATGGGGAGCCCGAGTCCCAGGGCGCACTGGGGCCTGGCCAGGCTGAGCCACACGGCCTGGTGGAGGTGCGGAGGGTTGAGAAGGCTCTCTGGGGAGGCAGGTGGTAGGCTCCACTTGAGCTGGACGGACAGCAGCCGGGGCCCTCGATTTTTCTCACGGCCTGGGCTGTGGTGGGGGAGGCGAGAAGCAGTGGGGTAGGAAGGGGCACATCTGGCAGAGTCACCCCTGTGGGGCCAGGGGCCGGCGAGCCCTCCCAAGCTTCATCCTCTGCCCTGGGTAAGAGCCGAGCCTTGTAGGGGCCCCGGGTGGCCTCAGTAACAGGCAATGCTTAGGGGCCCCACCAAGGCTACCCATTCAGGGTGTTCCTCCAGGGCCCTCTAGTGGCAGGGATGGCGGGGCCCTCCTTAGGCCCCTGCTGTGGGCTGAGCTGGACTTGCTCCCCTCACGGTCAGCGGTTGAAATCCACCAGCCCCTCTGGGGGAGGCAGATGAGGCTGTCTGCACCAGGGGCAGTTCTAGCCTGCCCCACAGGGTCCTTAAGCGTGGGACCGGTTTGGTGCCGTGGCCTGCTTTGGTGGCATCTGACAAACGGTCATGGGGGGCTCCTGGAGCTGCGGGGTGGGGCCACAGGGGCAGGGGGGGGGCACCGTATGTGTGTTTCCAGCCTTCTCCCTCACCACCGCCCCACCGCCCCTCCCCTGTGTGGCAGGTCTCGGCGCGGAAGATGGCCGGCGGCGTGGACGGCCCCATCGGGATCCCGTTCCCCGACCACAGCAGTGACATCTTGAGCGGGCTGAACGAGCAGCGGACGCAGGGCCTGCTGTGTGACGTGGTCATCCTGGTGGAGGGGCGGGAGTTCCCCACGCACCGCTCGGTGCTGGCCGCCTGCAGCCAGTACTTCAAGAAGCTCTTCACGTCGGGCGCCGTGGTGGACCAGCAGAACGTCTACGAGATTGACTTTGTCAGTGCCGAGGCCCTGACCGCCCTGGTGGACTTCGCCTACACGGCCACCCTGACGGTCAGCACGGCCAATGTGGGCGACATCCTGAGCGCCGCGCGCCTGCTGGAGATCCCCGCCGTGAGCCACGTCTGCGCCGACCTGCTGGACCGGCAGATCCTGGCCACGGACGCCGGCACCGACGCCGGGCAGCTGGACCTCGTGGATCAGATCGACCAGCGCAACCTGATGCGTGCCAAGGAGTACCTCAATTTCTTCCAGAGCAACCCCATCAACAGCCTGCCCGCAGCCGCCGCCGCCGCCTTCCCCTGGTCGGCCTTCGGCGCCTCCGACGATGACCTGGACGCCACCAAGGAGGCCGTGGCCGCCGTGGCCGCCGCTGTGGCCGCCGGCGACTGCAACGGCTTGGACTTCTACGGGCCGGGGCCCCCCGGGGAGCGGCCCCCGGCGGGGGAGGGCGACGAGGGCGACAGCAACCCCGGCCTGTGGCCCGAGCGGGACGAGGACACCCCCGGGGCCCTGTTCCCGCCGCCGCCGGGCGCCACGCAGAATGGCCACTACGGCCGCGCCGCGGGCGGGGAGGAGGAGGCGGCCTCGCTGTCGGAGGCGGCCCCCGAGCCCAGCGACTCCCCGGGGTTCCTGTCGGGCGCGGCCGAGGACGGGGACGGGGACGGGCCCGACGGGGACGGGCTGGCGGCCAGCACGCTGCTGCAGCAGATGATGTCGTCGGTGGGCCGGGCCGGGGCGGCGGCGGCGGCGGCGGGGGACAGCGACGAGGAGTCGCGGGCCGAGGACAAGGCCGTGATGGATTACTACCTGAAGTACTTCAGCTCCAGCCACGACGGCGACACCTACCCGGCCTGGTCGCAGAAGGTGGAGAAGAAGATCCGGGCCAAGGCCTTCCAGAAGTGCCCCATCTGCGAGAAGGTCATCCAGGGCGCCGGCAAGCTGCCGCGACACATCCGGACCCACACCGGGGAGAAGCCCTACGAATGCAACATCTGCAAGGTCCGCTTCACCAGGTGAGAGTCGGCGCCGGGAGGGAGGGGCGGGGCTGCAGCGCGGTGCCCGAGCCCCGGAGCCCCCCGCAGAAAGAATCACGAACCGGGCCCTGCGCCCTGCACCTCTCTGCCGGTGACCCTGCACTTTCCCCAGTTGGGGTGTGTAGGGGGTGAGGCTGCTGCCCCCCCGGGAGAAAGGACAGCCTCAGATGAACAGTGCCACTCTGGCTCCCCTGAAGGTCGGGAACCCGCTGGCTGGCAATGGAGCGTTTGGGCCAGACAGGTGCGGTAGTTTTGACTCAGCACAATGTCCTTCTCCAGTGACCCCGGTCCCTCCTGATAGTACATCCAGAGGACGGGAGACGCAGCCCGGCCACCCTGGCCCCTTTAGGAGCATTCTGGCTGTACTTCTCCCGAGACAGAGATCAGCCCGTCCTGTCCTTGCAGGACTCAGCGCCAGCTCCTTGAGACTCTGTTCTTAGTCCCGTCCGGCTGTCACACGCAGAGGCAGCCACTGGAAATGTCATAGCTGGCTTGGGTCAGACACACCTTAGTCCTTGAACTGACATTTTTACTTTGAAGGCGTTTTAAGGCTGAGCCCGGGGGGCGTAGTGGTTGTGTGCGGGACTGTGGCCCACAGGGTTGGCGGTTCAAATCCAGCAGCAGTTCTCCAGGAGCAAGGCTGGGCTTCCTACTCCCACCAGGACAGTGATGCCACACACACAAAAAAGAGTTAAAGCATTTTAAGTTCAGAGTGGGTCAGGGTTTGGGGGCAGGGTCAATATGAGGTGAAAGGGGTCAGCGACCCAGCTTACTGGACCCAGGGCCCAGACCTCCTTCCTTCCCCAAAGCTGACCTGGAGGTGGACCTCCTCCTCTATCTGGCCTCCTCCCAGGCACTTCTTGAGAAAGATCTAGACAGACCGCCAGCCTGGTGACATTCTGGTGAGGGCGGAGTGCCCCCATATGTCCAGAGCATGGCCCAGGCCAGTTGTCGTGGACTTGACGTGGCCTGGAGGCACTGGGTACTGCTCCCGGTGGACTCCCCGCCTGAGGGTGTGGAGGTTCAGGCCAACCTCCACGGCAGCTCAAAAGAAAGACCTGGCCACATGCCACTGAAAAACCCCCAGGAGAAAACCAGGCTTTCAGTGGACACCGGGGGGTTGCCACGAGTCTGGGCCCCCTCAATGACCTCTGACCCCCGAGCCTGCTCAGGAAGCTCTCCTGGTTGGACGTTGAGCCGCTAAGGCACAGTTCAAACCCAGCAGCTGCTCTGCAGGGGAGAGATGAGGCTGTCTTAAAAGGTCCAGCCTCAGGCTGAGCCCCGGTGGCGCAGTGGTTGAGTGCGGGACTGCGGCCCACAGGGCTGACGGTTCAAATCCAGCAGCAGCTCTCCAGGAGCATGGCTGGGCTTCCTACTCCCACCAGGGCAGTGATACCCCCCGCCCCCCCCCACACACACAGGAAAAAAAGTCCAGCCTCAGAAACATGCTATGATCTGCCAGGGTTTTCCGAGCGCCCACTGGGTATCCAGACCTGTTGTAGGTGCTGGAGATGCGGCAGGGGCCCTGGGTGGTGGACCCCGCCCGAGGACCTAGACCACAAAGCCAGCTCCCTGCTCGGGATGCCGACTCACACCCACCCCGAAGGGCAGGGCAGCAAAACTGTCCTCGTGGGTTTTCTAAGACTCTAGCCCTGCAGGGGAGTCGAAAGCCCAGTCTTTGCCCGGTGGAGCCAGCAACCGGTGGCTTTGAACTTTGGACCTTGTGCTTAGTAGCCCAACACCCCAACACGTACCCACCGCGCCACAGGGACCTTGTTAGGCAAGTGTGTTAGGCACATGTCTCAGGCAAGAAGGCGGGCAGGAGCCCGGCCGGGGTGCGGCCCTGAGGGGGTGATGGCTGGGTACTGAGCAGCCAAGTAGAGGAGCTGTGGAGACATGCGCAGGGAAGGGTGTTCCAGGAAGAGGCACCAGCCCATACCTAGGCCCAGTGGCAGAGCCGACTGGGCGCGTGTGGAGGAAAGGGCAGCTGAAGCCACGGGCCAGCTGCGCCAGGCAGGCCCAGGTCAGGTGAGGGCTGTTTGGAAGGCTTAGTTCAGAGGTAGCTGGTGGGGCCATGTGGACCGAGGGCGGGTCAGCCCAGTGGGGGCTGGGGGCTGGCACCCCGGGGCCGAGCCAGGCTGGGTGACTCAGCATCACCCTGCCCTCTTCCC
>PVJH01047806.1:0-11143 GCA_004026705.1 Nesogale talazaci | reverse complement strand
TTTTTTTTACTGCATCTTCTTTTTCATCTCTAAATACCCCAGTTCATTCCTTCAACTTTCTGAGTTATGAAGATATTTAAATGATTTTAATACTCAAATGCTTCCCATGCCCAACACTTAGCACAGCTACAGAAGCAGAGTGATAAGTCATCCATTTCTTTCATATCTTGTAGACAGAGTAGTATTTCTTACCTTTCCTGAGTAATTGCCCTTGGCTGTGATCCATAAAGGTATCTGGTATTATGGTATGGTTGCTCATTTTATTATCTTACATGACCTTAAAGGATACATTTTTGAGCACTGAGTCTAGTTCTTCAGGGTCCAGCTTCCCCCCCAAGAACTGAATAATCTTCTCAACACTGGTTCTTAGGTTCTAGAATTAAAAATTCAAGAGAGAAAATATGGAGGGTAAATACAATAAACTAAAAAGAACAATGAGACATGGTGGACTGTGAAGATGAGAAGAACAACAATAAGGAGAAATAGTGAGAGGATAAGTTAGTTGTATACATCTGGAGAGTAATCAAAATTGGAGAAAAATAAGGTGTGGGTGTAAAAAATAGGTAGAACAGGAGAAAAGGAGAGCTGGTACAAGGTGTTGGAAGAGTAACACTCCTCATTAAATCACTCTCAAAATCAAGACCAGAAAGACCAAGTGAGTCAGACATGCAAGTAGAAAGCAATTTTGGAGCCCTGAGTGTGTTAGTCTGGGTGGACTAGAGAAACAAATGCATAGACATTCCTATGTATAAGAAAGAGGCTTATATACAAGAACAACTGAATATTGAGAAAAAACCCCCGTCCTGTTCAGAACAAGTCTATAAGGCCTACATTAGCCCCTATGTCTCACACCAATCTATGAAGTCTCTTCAGAATCGCCAAACACATATAATAACATCACATACAGGAAGGTCACAGGGCAGTGGGTGGGTAGTCTTATGTTTCGAGTGGTGGTGTAAGTATCTGGGTGTTGCCAGATTTCTCCATGTGATTCCTCCAGTTCAGGGCACTAGCATAGTTCCATGTGTCTTGTTAGCTTCCATGTATCCCAGAGAGTGTCTCTCAAATTCGGGAGTTCTCAGAAACCTTAAGAGAAGACCATGCTCTCACAGAGGCCTCATTGACTAAATGATTGACAGGTTAGGCCCCACCCCTGTACTTTTAATCCTCAAATTGACAACAGATTATGTAACTTCCACAAACCACCCTTGTCAATGATACTTTCACATAGATATTTAGCCATATGCAATTTTCAAGCAAGCAGTAATAAAGCCATATCTGTACCTAATAGAATAGAACTAAAATTCATACAACTTAAAATGTGCCACCCTCCTTTAAACATAACATTTCATAAATGAACAAAACAAAAATATTCTATACTTATAGGAACACATACACCTACACTTAATCCTATAAATATATTCCAGCAGTGGTTGTAAGCCAACCACTTCATGCCATTATCCCCAAATTTGGGAATCCAAGTTCTATATGCCCACATACCTCAACTCATCCTTGTTCTCAATGTATTCTGGCTTTATTGCTCAAGAAACCTCCGTGCTACTGTCTCCTAAAATAGATGATGGACAGATAAAAAAGAAAAAACAGATAGATGAATAAGTAAGCAATGAAACAAATAAATAAAAGCAAGGCTGAAGAAAGGACGTGAGCTGTGATTCCCGGTCATTCATGTGAGCAACCCACAAGGTGGACAGGGCCTGTCAGATGCCAGCTGGACACATTAGTTTGCAGCTGGCCACCTGTCTACATTGCATCATGGTAGGAAACAGATAATCAATGATCTTGCATAAGCAAAAGCGGGTACTGATGACCTTATCAGTGAACTGTGTCTAAAACGTGTGCTCTCTGTGGAGCATGGCCTCCTGTGTATTAAGCCAGATCATTGGGATCAAGTTCCTGACTATAGGGTTCTTGACGAATGAACTGTAGATCAAGCATCATGCTTCTGCTTCCTCCTGAGTTTGCACGAGGAGTTCTTTGGCTCCTCAGTCATCATTGCCTATTGTAGCAAAGAGAGCACCATGCTTCCACTGCCATCTTGTTTGGAGACCAAAACGTGTGCCTAACACTGCATCACTTTTTGTGCCTACCACGTTACCAGGGTTTGGGGGCCATCAGCCAAGATCCTGCAACTCTACCCAGCGTGTCAGACACACCTGCTCTCCCACCTCCTGGACAAGTGCCACCACCACACAAGCACCACTGCTAAACGACAGGCGGCAGGCACTACCTGTCTGTCTTACACGCAGCTGCTCATGAGAATGAGTGGTTAGAGATCCATTCCCCCTCCCACTCACTCCAAATCCACTGAGATGGGCAGTGAGAGTGCCACTGCTACAATCTGACAGCCAGAGTCACATGCCTATACTACCCACTCGAACATACCAAAACAAAAAATCAGCACAAAGCAAACCAGTATGCCATCAATGGATAAATACAACATCACCACAATGTCTTCAAGACAATGGGAGAAAACAAATCACACAAGAGAGATGACAAGATGACTGAAGCAACTGACCAACATACAGACCCTGAAAATATTCCAAGGGGAAAAATGGTTTGGTAAACTATTAAAAATTATTATAAAGTAAAAATAAAAAAGTAGTATTGAAATAACCAGATAAATAATTCAAAAGAATTGTATTTATGACCAACCAACAAACTTAGAAAAATATCTAGGACAGAGCTCTTGAATAATCCAAGCAAACAATACAAGAAAAAAATTTTAAAACATGATAGACACTTTTCTTTTCTTTTTTTTTTTGTTTTTGGGGCATCACGGCTCTCTGGTGATGGGAGTAGGAGGTCCAGCCTTGCTGCTGGATTTGAACCTCCAACCCAGTGGACCTCAGTCCCGTGCACAACCGCTATGCCACCGGGGCTCAGCCGGATAGACACTTTTCAAGCATACAAGAAAACAGCGCCAAAGTCTATAGAACTAAAATTTCATAACTGGATAATATAAGAGGAAAGTACAATTAAACTATTGAAAGACCAAAGCAAACTCAGTGCTATTAAGTTGATTCCATCCCAGTGATCCTGTAGGACAGGATAGAACTGCAGCTGTGGCTTTCTAGATGGAAACTCCTAATAGAAGATGAATGCCTTGTCTTTCTTCCCAATGCAAGACAGAATTAATGAAATTTCTCTGAGTCTGTTAGAAGGACAATCAGAAAATAAAGACTTAATCCCAAAGATTTATGTGGAACATTAACAGGAGCAAATGTGTGTTATTGAAATTCCTGAACTTGAGAGATAAAAATTATAAATTCACTCACAAAGGAAAAAAAATCATTGAATATTTGTTGGCAGAAAACTTCCCTCCTAGCATATTAAAAGGTGAGAAAATGGACAAGCCATTATCTGAGTGAGCACCAAATGGTATAGAACCACTGAAGAAAAACCACCCAGATGTAGATTTAAACTTTCCTGGGGAAAAATGAAATATAAGACAAAAAGGTGAACCAGCAAAACTAAGCTTTCATTTCTTGGAAGGAGTCACATAGGCAGGAATATATAAAACTGTAACACAAAATGTCAAACACAATATTTACCCCCAAAATTGTTCCTCAGATATGACAGAAAAACTAGGTCATTTCCAGACAAAGATAAAATAAAGACATTATTAAAACAACATTGGCATTAAAATATATGCTAAAAGGAGTCCTTCAGATAAGAACCAACAATATCAGATGAAAATATGATTATAAGACACATGCCAACATTACCCCAAAACCAACCTATATAAAGAATTTGGGTGGCAAGCAAAACCTACGATGACTAAAAAGGGGTTCACTAGAGATGCCAACCTGCAAATGACAAAGAAAAGGAGAAATAGCATAGTTACAGAATGTAAAAAATAGAGAGAAAGTCAAGACGCTCTACAGACAAAATAGACCATTTCAAACTTGGAAAGAAAATAATAAATTACAAGGTGACAACAGAGGAATTTCAAGCAACTTCTCACCAAAATAAAACTGAAGAAAGGACTTGGTAAGCACACAAAAAATATTAATGAAACAAATGAAAAGAAAAAATCATAAATAAAATCAACTCAGCTCAGGAAAAAAAATCATTCATGATTACACATGCACATGCACACAAACGACGACCACAATGAATTTCTGTCTTGTTATAATTGCAGTGTATGTAAATGGATTATGTGGTAGTTGTGTAGACATAATCTGGTGCCAACTTGAGATTCCTCAGAGTGAAGAGGTGAAGTTTAGCCTGTCAATCAGGTCACAGTGTGACCTCATTTGAGGTATGAAGGAGCTAAATAGCTCTCTGGAGGTGAGACACACAGAGACACTCGCATTTGAGTTGTTCATGATGAGAAACCTGAGGAAGCTGTGTTGGTGTAGCAGAGCTCTGAAGCTGGAGGAGCCACGTGGAGACCATGAGATGCTTCTGCTGCCACTGCATCTACAAGACTTTCCACCCACTGCCCTGTGATTTTCCTGCATATGGAGTAGAAATTACATGAGCTCTGTGATTCTGAAGAAGGATTTATAGATTGGAATTGGACCTATGGCTAATATTGAAGTTATGGACTTCATCTGGACTAGGCTGAGATGTTTTCTTAAGACACAATTACTCTTTTTGTCAAGGGCTTTGTGACACACATATGAATCTCCCTGGATTTATTTCTACTCCAACCTGACTGACACAGATCACATGTACCAGTCAAGAGACAGAGAATAGCAGACTGTATAAGAAAACATGTTCTGTCAGTGTGCTGACTATAAAAGCCACACTGTGGAAACACTATCTGGGAAATATTTGCATAACTTACAAATAAAAATGTGGGAAAGTGTATATCAAACAAATGGCAACCAAAAAAGGGGGTGGAGAGAAGTGGCAATATTAATTTCTGATAAAATACTAAGACAGAAAAACAAAACAAAACAAAACAAAATTCCAAGACAGAAACCTTTAAGAGACAAGACCATGAGATAATAATCTAATGAGAGGCCACAACTATCATATTATCCATACAGCCAGGGAAAGAGCCCCAAATACATAAAACAACTTTGTCTCAGCAGAAAAGAGCAGCAGACAATTCAACAATAGAAGACTCTAATTACTTTTGATGAGGGACATAACACGAAACTCAACTGAGTGACAAAGACAGAAACAGCACAGTCATTCAACTTGGACTCGGAAGCATGTGCAGAACACCTCCAACAGCATGGTATACATGATTTTCCAGTGCACATGGATCCTCCTCCTGAATAGACCATTTATTAGGTCGCAAAGCAAGCTTTAACGTGTTTGAAATATTGAAATAATAAAAACATCTGTCAGATCACAACATTATAAATTTCCAAATCAGATTGATGGGTCTATGCCTTGCTAAGGTACACTAGAGAGATTCCAGACACTGAGTGACCTCTGAGTGGTACAATATTTTTATGTTCAGCAACTAGTCAAAAGGTTGCCAGGTCAAACCTCTCGTCAACAGGTCTCCAGTGAAAGGCGTGAAGATCCAACTTTGTAAGAAGTTCACCTCAGAAAGTACGATGGACTTTGGACTATGATGGGGTTGCAAAGAGTTAGAATCAACTGCATGGCAACAGGCTATTTTTGTAATTGCTTTGAATTTCTTCATGTTCATAGCTTCCACAAATGGATTTGTAATGACATGTTTCCTTGGTGTATGGGACATATGTTGAAAAAGAAAAACATGCAGATACTGAGCAAATAAGTCACCTCCAAAAGTAGGAGAGTGAACATAGGGTGGGGAGTAGCTTTATTTGATTTGTCTCTGGGATAACCTCTGAATGAAGGCTAGAAGAGAAACATGGATGAATGGAGTAAAAATAATGGATACACATGACATGATGCATACATGTACCTACAGAACACTAGTCAACTATGAAGATCAATGAAGTTCCAGATCATGCCAGCATAAAGATGAACCATATTCACAGTGTGCACAGTGAAACAGGTCAGTTCACAAACGGTTCACAAAATTAACGTAACTTCAATTATACTAAAGAAGGAACGATTTAGAAACCAATATCCATGTTCATAAGAGGTGAACTGTACACACATCTTTATGGGAACAGATATCCTCATTTCCGCCTGTGGAGCAGCAGGAGGGTCTGAGCCCGACACCTTCTGATTAGGGGTCCAGCGCTCAACCCACAGCACTACCAGGGCTTCTTACAAGGAGTGGGAAGGAGGTGAAGGAGGAGATTTAGTTTAAGGACATTGAGTTTGGACAGTGAGAAAGGTTGCACAATTTGAAGCATGTGTGCAAGAACAATGACTTAAGCATGTGAGAATTACCGAGCATTGTCAAACTTTTGCTGTGTCCATTTTCAGAGCAATAGCAAAAACACTGAAGGAGTAATGATAACGGGAAGAGTGAAATGATGCTGTGGTGAAATTGGTTGGAGGTCAGCGAATTTTTTTTATTTACCTGATGCAGCTCTTCATATGTTATTATCAAGAAATTCTCTTTCCCTCTCATTTGCAACCAGCCTTGACAATGGTCAAACCACGGTCCAAAAGGAACTGAAAGAGAAGTTGGGAGAAGGTGACCAGATGCCCCGCTTTTTAACAATTTAACAGCATCCTGCGGCATTTTAAAATTTTATATATATATATAATATATATATTATATTATATTATATATATATAATTATATATATATATTGAATACTATTTTTGTGTTCTATGAAAATTCTTGTTGTTCCATATAGACCAAATTTTTAATCAAGAACCCCGCTCCCCAGCCCCAATCAATGGTGTCCCACTTAAAATCTGGTCACTAGTGCATCATCTGTGTATGATCGGCTGCATGGTTCTTTCTTGCTCATGTGTGCAGGTCACTCCTTTAGGAATAAAGGAGTGAGGTCACGGTCAGTCTTGTTTCTTTCACCCAAATCATTAGGCGTAACATTTTGCAGTCACCATTTCAGGGGGAAATATCGTGGTATCATGTAAGATAAGGTATTTAAGAATCACTTCTCATCTCTGTGGATGAGAAATTATATTTGGGGCTTAGAGGGAAATAGAATTAGCAATGGACCGAGCTTGAATTGAATGTACTATGCAATTTCCTCTAGAAAGCCGACCCCACCACCAAGAACATCAACCACGCCTTCACTCCCCATTCTTGTCTGATCTCTAGTACTCAACGGATTCCTCTGGGTTGTTTCTCATCTTAGCTCATGGGTAAGATAATTGATACACATTTCTCCACATCTTCTATTTGGCTCTCAAAGAATGATGAAGGTCACTTATCATAGTGTGGCAGTGTTCTTTAAGTTTTAGTTGGAATAATGTCCCATGATATTGCTTGTGTACAATGTGGTTTTTTTCTTATCTTTTTGCTATTATAAATAAGGCTGAATTGGATAGTCTTTTACATCTATCACTCTACCTATCGATCAATCTATCTATCTAACATGTATCTATGTCTATGTGCTTGCGTCTTTGTCAGTGAACTATAATTATATAGAAAATAGACACACGCAATTGCAAATGTGCATCTAATTTTGTTTCAAAATTAAATTTTGAATATTTCAAAAATGTATACTCCAATATGAAGGCTGAGTGTAGCTTGCAACCTTCATCAGTGAATGCTTCATGTATTCTCTACCTCAGCAGACCAGGATGTGTTATCAATACAACTTAGGTTGCTACTGAGTATTCTTCCAATTCTGGAGCTGGGTACTTCTTATTCACATATTCCTATTCTAGCTTTGGTAAAGTAAAAATGAAAAAAAAAAACCCAACACAGAAACTTCTACTAAATCTGTCAAAAGATTCAAAACCCTCTCCATTTTAGCCCATAATAATCATTTGGTGAAAGCAATATGCTACAGTTGACAGTGGTGATGATAGCACAACTCTTAAATATATGAACCTATTGAATTTAATAGTATGTCAATTATATGTTGATAAAACTGTTTCTTTAAAAATGAACTGCTTCCAAAACAAATTTTAAAAGAACTATTTGGACTTAGAACCTCCAGAACCATAAGATACAAATTTTTTTTTTGTTTAATACAGTAGGACTTCCAGAACTATAAGATGCAAATTTGTTTTGTTTTATACAGCTATGCTTGTAGAAACTTATTATAGCAGCAACAATAAGTTTGGGTGATAATATGGTTGCTTAAACTATGGGATTGTTCATCCTGAAAAAGAATTGGAACTTCATTGATCCATTCAGATTCCATAATTGAGTCAGACTCACCTTTTCCTTGAAGAAACCATTCAAAGTATTGGTCAAATGTCTGTGGATATTTAGAAATCTTTAGTATTCTATAAAAATAAAACCCAGAAGTTACAATATCTCTGGGATTTCTGAGTGGGTAGATCATCTGAAATTGAATACGGAAAAAAGACAATGAGAAATAAATTCATTATTTTCTCTTGCTCCTGGATTTTTGCAAATGGAGGAAAATTCACTTTCCATCTAAATATTTAACTGCTCTTTGGGTTCTATTCCATTAATTCAGTTGAGAAAACCGAATATTGTCAGACATTATGTGAGACACTGTGTGGCACAGTGGTGACCCAGACAAAGACCATTTCTGTAATCAGGGATATCAGGGTACATGGCATAGGCATGTTCTCTAAGGATCTGCCACGGAAGTTCCTACCTTTGCATTTCACACTGTATGCTCGCTGTAGCTGTGGGTTCCATCTAACTGGTCCCACCCTGCTTGTCACCCTACGTATCACAGAATGAGACTCTGCTCGATCTGTTGCCATCACCATCGTTGTGAGGCTTGAGACCATTGTTTCACCACGATGTCAGTCCATTTTGTCAAGGACTTTTCTGTTTTTCAGTTCAACACTTTACTACGTGTGATGTTGTGGGCCACATCATTAATTTAAATGTATCTATTGATATAAAGTTCTTTCTTTTTTTTTTTTTTTTGGCATCACTGCTCTCCGGTGGTGGGAGTAGGAGGCCCAGCCCCACTCCTGGAATTGAACCTCCGTCCCAGTGGGCCACAGTCCCGCACACAACCACTACGCCACCGGGGCTCAGCCTGAAGTTCTTTCTTATATATATTCTGTGTCACTGGTTTTGTTTCCCTAGAAAACCCAGCTGTGTTAGGCAGGGTTCTCTACAAAAGTAAAAGCAAGGACACTTATGATGATAGATAGATAGACAGATAGATTTATACACCACGAAGGGAGATAACAGGTAATTAGTCCACACAGAAGTACAGAAGGCTCAGTCCAACTCACTTCTGTAGAACAGTTAATATACTAGAAATTACTCAGCTCACAAAGGCTGCTGGGTCCAAGGTAAAGAATCAGATAGCTGAGTCTTCCATGGAGCAATGCAGGCAGTCCATCCACAGACAGCAAATGCCATGGCGGGTCACCAACAGTCAGTAGCTCAGGATATCGAACTCAAGCAATGAAAGACGGCACCAGTCTCAAGCTCAAGCAATGTATACACCAGCAGCATAGCGAAGCAGGTCTCGAAGAAACTTGAAGCTCGAGCAACATGATTGAAGATCCACTGGTTGGCTATCCCACATATAGTGTAGCTCACAGGTTGAGGCAGAGAACTTGCAAAGGTAGTTATACAGTGGTCTCATCACCAGAAAGCAAGAGAAAGAGAGTTGACCCTCCCCGAGTCATTTATATCTTTGCACTCCAATCAAACTATGACCGTATTAATCCCACATCTTCCTATTGGCCACGTGGGCACATTAAACCCACCTATCATCCAGCCTAACACAAAGGTGAACAATAACATCAGAAAATGCACACTCCTAAGAACAATCACTCATGAGATTATGTGTCTTATATAAAGCTCAGAAGGTAGCAATGAATCGGAAAGCAGAACAAATGGAATGAAAGATGTGTGAAGAGTGCTGTTACATTGCAGGGACTACAATTTTTATCAGGAAACATAATGTGTAAATTCATCCAATGGAAAAAATGAAGAGCTCAGGAAACTTCCACTCAAATCACAAAATTTAATTTTTTAAAAGTTAAGTTCTGCATTCTGGACCTACTCTCTTCAGGAGCTGTAATGTAATCTTTTTCAGAGCAGTTGGTGGTGATAGCCTGGCACAATCTACCATTAGTTCTTCTGTTGACCTGTGGTTTGCATTGTCCATTGTTCATTACTTTGTTGGACTAATTGTTTTCAAATGCTTTCTTATTGCCATTACTCTCCTTCCCTCTGAATGGGAAACGACTAACCCTTTCACCTTAGATGTCTTCTCATGAGCTTTTAAGATAACTCAAGTGATACTCATCAAAGTAGGACATACAACATTGCCTTTGGGAACAATATTATGCAAATTGACCTAGGTCTCCCCCAAAACTATGGTCATGATTCCCCAGATGCAAGAATTCATCCCACCAAGGTGTTTGGTTACACATACATATTTTTTCATAATTTGGTTGAATATGTGCTAACCCATAATGAGTCATTTAAGCTCACAAAAGTAACATGGACCCAACGACTAAGGTTAAGAACAAAAGATACATGGAAATTGGAACACTGGGAGGAAGTGGAATACGTCATGCAACATTAATATTGAAGTGGGTGAGGAGGCTGAGCCTCAGTGGCATAAGTGCAGGACTGCGGCCCGCGGGCTTGCCATCTATCACCGCCATAAGAGCCATTTACTTGAAGAGCAGTGAGTTCCGTGAGACATTACAGTGAATTATGGGACATAAAGTTGGGACGGAGAAAACTGTGGGGAAGAGGAATAGTTGATGTTACAGATGAGGGAGTGGTATTGCAGTTTTGAAAAGGTACCCTTAATCCCAGATTTGTGCTGATTCTCATAAAAGAAATTAGTCATTAAACAGGCAGTGCTTCATTCTGTTGTACCTAAGGTCGGTATGAACTGGAAATGACTCAACAGCAGTTAACAGCAAAGGAAAATCCTAGGATATTCTGATAATGCTTCTTCTACCACATATGATGGGTTGAGAGAATTTATGCAGTTTAGATAATGCATTTTGTGTCATTTGTTTTAAAAGTATGAGCTAAGGAGATAAAGAATTCACATTATAGCCCTGGGGTCCCTCCAAGTAAGAGCTTGAGATTATCCATCAGAGACAACGCAGAGTCATTGACTGGTCAAGATATGTCATCCATAGAGGGACTACTGATAAGAGAAAC
>PVJH01047805.1:0-11096 GCA_004026705.1 Nesogale talazaci | reverse complement strand
GGGGGGGGGAAATCACTGCTCTCCGGTGGTGGGAGTAGGAGGCCCAGCCCCACTGCTGGAATTGAACCTCCGTCCCAATGGGCTGCAGTACCGCACACAACCACTACGCCACTGGGGCTCAGCCCAAGAAGTTTGTTTTAATAGCAAAGCATTGTATGATACTCACCTTCCTGACATGCTCACTGGTGCATAAGCAAATGTGTAGAAAGTTGATGGTGCCCGGCTATTAAAAGAAATAGTGTTTGGGGTCTTAAACACTCATAGTTAAGCAAACAGCCATCTAGCAGGGTATAAAGAAAGCCTACATGGAAGAGGAACGCCATCCTGTGTGATCATATGTCCAAGGGAAGAGGTATGAGAAGTTCGGAAACAAGCACCAAATTGATGCAAAGGGATGTAGATGTAGTGGAGACCCCACACCCACATGTAGGTAATTGGACAGTCCACCTCAGAAGGGCCACACGGAAGGGATAATAAGGCCAGGGGGTGGTTAGCACTGATGAACTGCATAACTATCCTCTAGTTCTTTAACATTTCTTCCCCCTCCTATTATGTTTTTATTTGTTTTACCTCATTGATCATGTTAGATTTGCACATGTGTATTTATATATTTAAGATCTTTCCATACATGAACGTCAAGAAGATAGATAGATAACCCTTCAGAAAAAGTAAAATGGTTCCTTGAGGATACAGGAAGAGAAGGAGGAGGGTATGGAGAGTTGATAGCACTGATAACTGTAAAATTCCACTCATTGGGATTGAACAACAGAATTGCATGGGAATAGATAGATTGGATTGTGTGAGATATGGAAAAAAAATTTATAGAAAAAAAAAAAAAAGAACAAAGCTGAGCCCTGGTGGTGTAAGTGGTTGAGTGCGGGACTGTGGCCCGCGGGCTTGGCGGTTCAAATCCAGCGGCGGCTCTCAGGAGCAGCACTGGGTAGCTCCCATGACCACCAGGAGAAAAGTGATGCAAAAAAAAAAAAAAAAAAAAGAACAAGGGTTGGGGGGATGGTCAGGTAGATGAGGGAGGTGACACAGGGGAGCCAATATCAAGGAGTTCAAGAAGAAAGAAAATGTTTTGAAACTGAATGTGGTAGCAATTTTATCTTACCCCCGGATGTGACTGAATCGTGGAATGCTATGATATCTGTAAGAGCTCCTAATAAAATGGAAGGGGAATAAGGTACATGCCCTACAAAGTCCATGGTATGCAAAGCATTCAACACAAGAAATTAAGACCAAGTTCATGTACTTTGATCACAGTCCATGGACAAATCCTGATCAAATGGGGGGGTGGGGCGCTGCGGGCAGAATTTCAAAGCCTCAGACTCCAGGCTTGCTGGAGGCTGGATGACTCCCTGAAACGAATGCCTTGAAATTGCCTTCCAAACATAAACCCAAAATATTCTCTTACTCTTCTTAGGGGCAACACCGAAAAGGAGGGTAAGAACAGGGGCACAACTGGAAGAATAACATCAATGTCACTGAATTACAAACATGCAGAAATGGTTGAATGGCTGTATGTTTTGCCTGGTCTGTTTCCAAGAGCAAGTCAACCTGCTGGGGCAGTTGGACTCTGTGACACAGAGTGCCCTGAGTCAGAATCTCCTCCACCGCAGCAGCTTTGCTTTTTGGGTTTTAAACTCACTCTTCGCCATCGAATCGATGCCGATACCGATGCCGACCCCAAGGGACCCTATAGGACAAGGTAGAACTGTCCCTGTAGGTTTCTGAGACTGGAACTTTTTTTTTTTTAAGGATTTGAATATTCTTTATTCAAAAGCATTGATGTTAAGAGAACTAGCAAGTGAAGCTCGCTGGTGAACATTATCATTGATTACCAACTGTAGTGTCGTGATATGTTGACATCACCGCGGTGTCACTAAGTTTGGGTTTGGGGTTTGCTTTGGTGAGACTGGAATTTTTTCCAGGAATACAAAGGCTCGTCTTACTCCTGTGGAGTGGCTGGTGGTTTCCAACTGCTGGCCTTGCAGCCCAGTTCATAACCACTGAGCCACCAGGGCTCTGCTGGCGGCAAATGCCAAGGAGAGAAATGAAGCAGAGAGAGCAAGAGGGTTTCGAGGGTGTGGGATGTTGTCATTTTAAATCTGGTAATCGGGGCTGAGCCCTGGTGGTGTAGTGGTTGTGCACGGGACTGCGGCCCACTGGGACGGAGGTTCAATTCCAGCAGTGGGGCTGGGCCTCCTACTCCCACCACCGGAGAGCAGTGATGCCCAAAAAAAAAAAAAAAAAATCTGGTAATCTGAGATGGGAGGTCGCATTTGGACAACATCTGGGATCCAGTGGAAGAACATGCTAAGTCGACTAGTGAGTGCAAATGTCCCGTGGTAAGTCAACTAGTGAAAGCAAATGTCCTGTGGTAGGAGCGTGTTCGAGGACCAGCCAGGAGGCCAGGGTAGCTGAAACAAAATGAGAAAAAGGGGAAAGTAGCAAGGTGTGACAACAGAGAGGGGACCGAAGGTACTGGGACCTCCAGGTCACTGTGAGGACTTTTTGTCTCTTCTGAGTGAGAAAGGATGTCGTGCACAACTTGGGCAGAGCAGCGATGTGATCTGAGTTCCCCTTTGAAAAGCTCAATGCAGTGGACGGGTCAAGCCGGGTGCTCCATTCTGGGTGTTTGGTTTGACTTTGAGGAAGCAGTTGGAGTTTGGGGAAGGGTGGCCTGGAGAGGCAAGGGTGGTGGGAGACCAGTCCAAAGCCAGGGACCCTCTGACCATGAACGTTTGAGGAGGTAGTTGCGGCGCTTTCTGACGGGTTGTTGCTGCAGCGGGCGATCATAACTCTGGCCTGGAAAGGGGAGGAAGTCGGTGGTGATGACTCGTGCCGGGCAGTGATTCGCCGTGAAGAACTAACTTCCTCCTCCTGTTTCCTCAGGAGCCCTGGTGACAGCCTTGAGCTCCTAATCACCAGCACTGGGAAGCCAGCAGGCCCTGCCAGGGAGAAAGATGAGGCTTTTTCTGCTCCTTGGAAACCCACAGAGGCGGTGCTGGTCCATCCTGTGGGGCCGCTGTGAGTCTGAACTGAATCGGTGGCAGTGAGTTTAGGTACTGAGTCTCTATTTCCTGATAGGATTACCAGGCTGGCTCAGGGAGGCACGGTAATAGTGATGGTGTGTTTCCCTATTAGCAAAGGACTCCTGTGATCGCCTCCCTTCCATGAGAACAACTGGCCGGTACAGTTTCTTGGGGAGGCAGCAGGAGCTTCCTCGGTCTGTGGGTCCATGTCAGTTACAGAGGAGGTCTCTAAATGCAAACCAAGGACCTTGGAACTCATTCTTCATACAGTGACCAAAGAGATGCTTCTCACGGGCATGTGACACCGCGGGACAAGGGCATGCCCTACCTCTGAGGCCGCTCCTCACCCTCCACTGCCCGATCTGGCCTTCCTATGGGTGTCTGTTCTCTCCACCTTCTGTGCCTGTGGGAGAAGACGCCTCTCTGTGCGCTTTAGCACCAGGAGCTCATCTATTGGTCCCTGACGACGGCACAGGAACCTGCTCCTCCAGGAAGTGCTCCCGGGACCTCACCTCCATCCAGTGCGGATACCCCCGCTGATCCTTCTAGATCCCTCTGTGATCCTTCACAGGACTCATCGCCTGCCCTCGCCTGGGCGCGTCTCAAGGCAGGGGAGCTCTGGGTTTGAGAGAGGTGGTGGTGTTGTGTGGCTAAGGGCCTCGACGACCTGTATAATACTTCTCATCCTCATCACTGGCTTCGGCAAGCTGTTCAGCCCTCTCTGGCACTCTGACTCTGGAAGATGGAGATGAATATAACACGTAGAAAAGGAGCTACACAAAAAGAAAGAGAGAGAGAAAGAAAGGGAGGGAGGGAGGGATCTACATAAAGCCTCCTCTCTGGGACATGGCCAACAGAGAAGCGAGTGAAGGGACACATTGGACAGTGTACGATATGAAATAGCAATTTGTAAGTTATTAAAGATTCATAGGGGGAGGGGAAATATGGGGAGCTGGAACTGGGGGCCTCAGTGGAGGGAGGATGTATTGAGAGTGATGATGACAACAAGTGTGCAAATGAGATCTGCATACAATTGATGTATATACGATCGTGAGGGGAGATGTATGAGTATGCAATAAAATGGTTCATTTAAAAAAGGGGGGGGGGAGAGAAGCTCATACCAAGGGCACAAGTGGAAAATGTTAGGAAATGAATGTGGTAACGTGTGCAAATGTGCTTGAGACAGATCATGCATGGAATGTTATAATAGCTGTAAGGGGCTGAGCCCTGGTGGCGTAGTGGTTATGTGGGGGACTGCGGCCCACAGGGTTGGCGGTTCAAATCCAGCAGTAGCTCTCCAGGAGCAAGGCTGGGCTTCCTACTCTCATCAGGGCAGTGATGTCCCCCACCCAAAAAAAATAATAATAGCTAAAAGAGCCCCCAATAAAATTATTTTTTTTAAGTACCTAACGGGGTTTTTAGTGATGTTTACATGTACTAGTTTGCAAATGATTAAAACAGCTCCTGACAGGCAGCTGGCTAGCTTTTGTTAGCTATGGGTGTGTTACATATGTCTATAAACCTATACCTTAAGATATATTTGCCTGAGCCCCGGGGGCGTAGTGGTTGTGCGCGGGACTGTGGCCCACTGGGACGGAGGTTCAATTCCAGCAGTGGGGCTGGGCCTCCTACTCCCACCACCGGAGAGCAGTGATGCCAAAAAAAAAAAAAAAGTTAAAAAAAAAAGAGATATTTGCCATGGCAGTTTGGACAATTCAGTGACATTCATTCGGTTCGCCATGCTGGACAACCATCACCACTGTTTCTAAAACTTTCCATCACCGTTAGCAAAAATTTACTGTCAAGAAGCCAAGATGAGGGCTGATCCCCAGTGGCGTAGCGGTTGTGCATGGAACTGCAGCCCACTGGAATGGGGGTTCAAATTCAGCAGCGACTCCACAGGAGCAAAGGCTGGGCCTCCTACTCCCACCACCAGAGGGCAGTGATGCCAAAAAAAAAAGAAGCGGGCTGAGCCCCAGTGGCGTAGTGGTTGTACGCAGGACTACAGCCCACTGGGATGGAGGTTCAATTCCAGCTCACAGGAGCAAAGGCTGAACCTCCTACTCCCACCACCTGAGGGCAGTGATGCCAAAAAAAAAAAAAGCCAAGATGGTTTTATTACTTTTTAAAAGAGATAACAGGTTCCAGGCCCACCACTTAATGCAATGAGGGGTTCTCAACCTTCCTAATGCCCCGACCTTATATACAGTTCCTCATGTTGTGGTAAACCCCCCCAACCATAAAATTCTTTTCATTGGGGGCTAAACCCCGGTGGCATAAGTGGTTGAGTGCGGGACTGTAGCCCATGGGCTTGGTGGTTCAAATCCAGCAGCAGCTCTCCAGGAGCAAAGCTGGGCTTCCCACTCCCACAAGAGGGCAGTGATGCCCCCCCAAAAATTTATTTTCATTGCAACTTCATAGCTATCATTTTGCTACTGTTTGGAATTGTCATATAAATATCTGATAGGCAGGATGTATTTTCATTGTGACTAATGGCATATAATTAAAGCATCGTGATCGAGCCCCAAACAATATGTAATCATATATTGTGAAATATTCAGGTATTTTCCAATGATCGTAGGCGACCCCCTGAAAGGGTCTTTCAACCTCCTCCCAACCCCCTCCAAAGGGGTCTCCACCCCCAAGTTGAGAGCACTGACTTAATGCTCAGTAGCTCTATTCATTAAACAGCCCAGAGGTGGGAAAACTTCTGTTTTTGTTTTTTCTTTTTTGGGCATCACTGCTCTCGGTGGTGGGAGTAGAAGGCTCAGCCTTGCTGCTGGATTTGAACCTCCAACCCAGTGGGCTGCAATCCCGCGCACAACCACTACGCCACCGGGGCTCAGCCCGGGGAAAACTTTTGCATGAGAGCTGCTGGGAACGCCTTCTTCTCCTTCCTCCCTCAAGCTCTACCTCCTTAGAAGCCCATGCTATTTGATTTTACCGGCCATTTTACTCCTCCCACCACTTCGGAGTCACCCCCAGCTTATTAGTCAGTCTTCCACTCTGGCTCACCAACACCCCCGCCTCTTGTCAAGCCCCTCTCTTCGTTTTAGGGAGGCATGGTGGCAGTGTGATGATTGAGCAATGGCTCCATGGGGACAACGACCCCCCTCAAGATGGGCCCCTGTAAAGCTTACACCACAAGGAGCCTTGGGGGGCGGTTCTGCTATTCCTAATCCACCCATTATGGAAGGTCCGGGTTAGCCCGGGCCCCTTCAGTCCCTTCAGAGCCTCCCCACGGGAGGGCGAAGGACTCGCCCGGCCCTAATCAAGCACCGCTGTCATCTTCACCCTCAGGGGAAGTCTTGTTCACCGGGAATTTGCAGGTCAGTGGCGTCCAGAGGAGACACCAATCTCTTCATACTTACCCACTCCATTTCTGCCCCTCATGGGAGCACACACCCAGGCAGGATTCCTGGGGGGATTGGTATTGTCTTTTGGAGTTGGGTCTATTTGGTTGTGTCTTGTGCTTTGCCTCCTGCCCAGACGTGGCGGTTGTCAGCGGCATTCATTGCTGCAAGCCTCATTCAGCTGTGAAGAATTCCATGCCCGACTTCACAGACACTCAGGTGAAGTGTGTCACTGACTGCAAACACTCCATAGCAGGGAGTTGCTGCCATGCCCCGCGGTGGCGTGGCCTCTTGTGCCCTGACACTCCCTCCCGGGGGCTCATGGCCCAGAGTTTATCCTCCCCAGTGATGGCCACCCCCTCCCCAAATGATTTCAAGTGCCCCTCCTCCCTCTGTCTATCCTATTTTGTCTTCCAACACACTGCTGAACTTGGCCTTGGACAGACTTGCCCCGCCAGGAGACCTCCCATCCACCGAGCCCGCCTTGGACTCTTCAACTCCCGATTCCCTCAGCCTGCCCTGCTCTCCTTGGCAAGTCTAAATTCTGTGCTCTGTGTTGTCTTTTCACTCCCTTACCAGGACCCTCAACTCCCTCCCCTTCTGGGAATCCAGCTTGACAAAACCACACCCTGAGATCCTCCCCGGTCCCTTTCTCCAGGCTGGCCCCTAACAGGGCAAGCCAGCAAGTGTAGCTGGAGAAAAGCTTCCAACCAAAGCTACCTACTACCTAGGCTTGCCTTCCAAGCCCTAATCTCTGAGTCCCCACCTCCACTGCTTCCCTGTTCTTCTGTTTCTTTGCTAAGCTTCCCTTCCTACCCCTGAGATGACCATTGTAACACACACACACACACACACACAGAGCTACTGATTTCACCCCAAGCGTCTTTGAAATACCAAAGACATCGCCTATGCTGTTTCCTGTTCTCACCTTCAACCCCTTAGGTTTGCCTGTTCTTTGTGTGTGTGTGTGTGTGTGTGTGTGTGTGTGCGTGTGTGGGCATCACTGCCCCCAGTGGGAGTAGGAGGCCCAGTCTTGCTCCTGGAGAGCTGCTGCTGGACTTGAACTGCTGACCCAGTGGGCCACAGTCCTGGACACAACCACTATGCCACGGGGGCTCAGCCCAGGTTTACCTCTTCTTTTTTTTTGGGGGGGGGGGCATCACTGCTCTCGGTGGTGGGAGTAGGAGGCCCAGCCCCACTGCTGGAATTGAACCTCCATCCCAGTGGGCCGCAGTCCGCGCACAACCACTACGCCACCGGGGCTCAGTCCTAGGTTTACCTGTTCTTATACCCTTTGTCCTGACAGCTTGTGGCAGATGGGCAATACCACTCACTCCCCTGAGCACCACTGACCACCACCACCACACACACACACACACACAGTTTTGTTGGCTTTGTTTTTTTCTTTTTCTCCCTTTGAGTGAAGATGCTCAGGCCACGCCTGCTTCGTGCCCTCTGTGAAAGATGGACACCAGGCAGTCCAGCATGGGGGGTGGCCGGGAACCCTGCAGCATTGTCCGACCCTAGGCTCCCCGCTCTCCCAGTTACCTTCAGCTCTGGGGAGAAGGAGAAGAGGAACGTCTCGCCGGTGCCATAGAAGCCTTTGCTCAGGTGGAGAGCCGAGGAGGAGAAGGCCCCGAACGTCTGGCAAACAGAAGAGGGTGGGTCTGGGGTGAGAGGGAGCTGGACCGTGGCTCAGGCAGCCCCCGCTCTCCTGACTGGGTGTGTGGACTCACCCTCCTGGCACCCTGCCTGGGAAACCTGGACACATAGAAGCTGGCCAGCCAAACTCTGCCATGGAGTCGATGTGGACTCACGGTGACCCTGTAGGTCGGCGCGATCTGCCCCTGGGAGTTTCCAAGAGGGTTCGCTCAGTACTGAGATTTGGTATCTGTTTTGGAAAAGTATGTTGCCCTCGTGTTGAAATTTTCAAACATACAGAAAAGTTAAAAAGCAAAGTACCGATGCCTTCCATGTAGGTTTAATAAGTGTTTTATCTCATTTCTTACAAATTTTTCGGGCTGAGCCCCACTGGCATAGTGGTTGTGCGCGGGACTGCGGCCCACTGGGACGAAGGTTCAATTCCAGCAGTGGGGCGGGGCCTCCGACTCCCACCACCGAGAGCAGTGATGCACCCCCCCCAAAAAAAAATTTTTTTTCTGACCCACTTACAAAAGTAAATTCCAGGGACATTTCTACCTTATGCTGTAGCGTCAAGATGAGTCAGCAGTGACGTGATGGCAGTGGAAGTGATTTCCGGGAACTGACTGATAATATCTCTAACAATGATGTCTCCAGGTGAACCAGAAGACATCTATGAGCCATAGATGATAGATGGATGGATGGAGTTTGGACTTGCAGTTAATTCTAGCCCTGATTGAAGAATAATTATGATATGGCCATGCTTGATACTCACCCTCATTAAGAGATCACTGAAGATAATATGGGTACTATACCAGAGTGTGTTGAAGAAGCTAGACGGTGCCAAGCTATCAGAAAGAATCTGGAATCTTTGTGTGGGGGGTGGGGTGGGGGGGCATCACTGCCTCTGGTGGTCGTGGGAACTACCCAGTGCCGCTCCTGAGAGCCACCGCTGGATTTGAACTGCCAAGTCCGCGAGCTGCAGTCCCGCACTCAACCACTTACGTCACCGGGGGTTCAGCCCGTGTCTGGAATCTTAAAGGCTTGTTTGCAAATAAGCAGCCATCGAAATGAGGTAATCAACTAAGTAAGAAGCACACCAGCCTGTGTGATCCCAGGATTGTCAATGATGCAATCTATATCTAAAGGACAGAATGCCATCAGAGTTTAAATTGTGAACACCTGGTTTGCAGGAGGCTCTAGATGCCAGTGGCAGATCAAAATCCATTTACAGGGTCCACACATGGATGAAGCCTCTGGTGAACGCCCTCTGATCCTAGCTGAGGGATGTGAATACTCTGTTATCAGAGACCATTGTTTTTGTTTTGTTTTTAGGCATCACTACCCTCAGGTGGTGGGAGTAGGAGGCCCAGCCTTTGCTCCTGGGAGCTGGAATCGAACCTCCAACCCAGTGGGCCGCAGTCCCGCGCACAACCACTACGCCACCGGGGCTCAGCCCCAGACAGAGACCATTGTAAAGGTGATTATAGCAGTCATAGGTCAAAATGTCATATCAGCTTGTAATAGTGAGGTTTATTGTGCCAACCTGCCCAATAAGAACAGGTAGGGGGCTGAGCCCCGGTGGCGTAGTGGTTATGTACAGGACTGCGGCCCACTGGGATGGAGGTTCGATTCCGGCTCCCAGGAGCAAAGGCTGGGCCTCCTACTGCCACCACCTGAGGGCAGTGATGCCCCCCCCAAAAAAAAAAAACAAAGAACAGATGGAATTAATCAGTTCACAGTTTGAAAGGCAGAGAGGGATAGCGCTGCAAGGCCCGCCCCCATCTCTCCTGCTCTCTGGTGATTGGACCAGCATGCGGCTGCTTTCTCTCCCTCGATCCGTGTGGTGCACCCTGTCAGTCTGTGGATCTTGTCTCTAGAGCTTGAGGCTCCCTAGAGACCTGCTGTGCCACGCAGCTGTGGTACACGTCGTTGGAGCTGGAGGCTGGCGGATCCTGTCGCCTTGCACTGTTTGAGTTCACTATCCCATCAAGGCCGGCTTCTCTAAGCTTCCCTGACTGTTGCTGACACACCTCGCTGTTTGCCGCCTGCGGCCAGTCTGACTGCCTTGCCTGGGGAGGACTCCACTGTCTGCTTCCTGGACCTTGGACACAGCAGCCCACGTGAGTCAAAGCCGTGCTTCCAGGAGATTAGCTGTTCCCTGAAAGTGAGTTGAAAGTGAGCCCTCTGTACTGCTGTGTGGAGTAATTAGCTGGTACATTCCTTCTCACTGTATAGACCTATATACTCATAAGTGTCCTGGTTTGTTTCGCTAGAGAACCCTGCCTAACACACATCTGATGTCCCTTTTGACCCATTTTAAAGTTGTTTCACTTTTTGAAAAACAAGTGAAGGGGGGATTAACATGGATTAAGCCCCTAGCGAATCCCCCTGACCATGGACCAGGGATGTGACTGCAAAGTTGATGGTTGCAAATGCAATTAGGTCAAACTTTAATACCCTATCATTTGATTCCCCCTTATGATCTATTTAACTCTGTTCTGCTTTTTTAATATTTTCTGCTTTTTTTTCCTGCTTTCTCTTTGATTGAGGTTTTTCTATGTTTTACTTTGTTATTCTTTTTAATTTTGTTCACTCATTGTTTTTTAATATTTTTTCTATATATGAAATCCAGAATAGATAAATCTAGAGATAGGGTAACTGGATTAATGGTTCCTTGGGTGTATGGCAGGGCAGGCTGGGAAAATGGAGAGCTAATAGAGTACAAGAATGAAGAAAATGGGCTGAGCCCCGGTGGCGTAGCGGTTGTGCACGGGACTGCGGCCCACTGGGATGGAGGTTCAATTCCCGCTCCACGGAGCAAAGGCTGGGCCTCCTACTCCCACCACCAGGGCAGTGATGCCTAAAAAAAAAAAAAAAAAAAAAAAAAATGAAGAAAATGTCTAAAACTGATTGTGTTGATGTACAACTCTTCTTGAGGTGATTGAATTATTATTGAATCATATGATATGTGAATTATGTAAGAGGGTACCTAAAAATAACCCAACACCTGAATCTCCCCCACCTCCTGCAAAGGTATGTATTTAAAATTTTTTACAAAACA
>PVJH01047804.1:0-11107 GCA_004026705.1 Nesogale talazaci | reverse complement strand
TTACAGATTTTAAACCAGGCTGTAATTCCCTGGTCTATGTACAGATTTCATATGAATACATATAAAGCCTCCTAGTTCCATTTTTCTAACTGTAACCTCTAGTTTATCCACAGCCTTTGCATATCCAACTACATACCAGTAAATATCATTCTGATATTCCCCGCTTTCATCCAAGCACCACCTGACATCAGCAATGCCATTCCTTGTTCTAGGCCCTTCTCCTTTTCTGAATTCAGCTTGATGAACGATTGCAATCCCTTTTAAAAAATTACCTTCAGGAAAATTGTATTTGCATGTATTATGATGATGTAGTTTAATAATTTTCACACTCTATTAGTTTACCTGTCTTTGGCATAGGCACACAAATGAATCCCTGCCAGTCTTTTGGACAGATAGTGGTTTCCTGAGGGTTTTTTTTTGGCATAGACTAGTGATGGCTTCCAGTGCCGCATCATTTGATTAAAATACTTCAATAGATATTCTGTCAATTTCTGAACCTGTTTTTCCTACTGCCTTCAGTGCCGCTTGAATTCTTTCCTTTAGAATCATTCATTCTTGATCACATGTTGCCTCTTTCAATGCTTAAATGTCAAACAATTCTTTGGGGTACTGTGACTCTGTATGCTTTCTATTTCTTTTATTGTTTCCTTCATGTGTAGCCTTAACTCTACTTTGAGGAGGCAGCTCTTCCTTATTTGGGTTTCTTCCATCCAGAGGACCCTGTCTCCAACATTGCTCTGTGGCTTACGTACGGTTTTCAGTGACTAAACCCTCAGTAGAGGGCCATCTGTTCCTTCTTCCTAGTGACCTGAATTTGGATTTCCAGGCTGCTAAGCTGTGAGAGAATACATTTCTGGTTGCTAAGGCCACCCACTGGGGTTTCTTCATAGCAACTTTGCACTTGGTGCCTCTGCTTAGTGTGCTCATCTATCCCCTTCTCCTTGCTTGCTGCCTTTGCACCAGGATAGTCTCAGCTCCTATATCAGCCTTCAGAGAAGGCTCTTTTTACTTCTATGTCTACCCTAAGTTTCCTTCACTCTTCTCTCTCCAATCAGACTTGTTCTCTTCACAGCACTTCTTATCTTAACGCTCAAACCCATTGCCTTTGGTAAAGTGACCAGATTTTAAGCAATACACCATTGACCAGGGGGTGGGGGTGTTGTTGATTAAAAATTTGGTCTATATGGAGCAACAAAAAGGTTCATAGAATGCAAAAATAGTCATTCAATATATTTTTTAATTTTAAAACACCCTGGGACATTGTTAAATTGTTAAAAAGCGGGACATATGGTCACCTTACCTTTGAGTCAATTTGGACTTGTAGCCATCCTATGTAGGGTTTCCATAAACCTTGATGGGACCAGACAGTCTTCTTTCTCCTGGGAAGTGGCTAGTGGGTTTGAACCACCAACCTTGTAGTTAGCAGCCCCAGAGTTATCTCCCAGTGCCAGCAGGGCTCCTTTACCTGAAACCGGTTGCTGTCAAATCAACAACCATCCATGGTGATCTCAGGTGTGTCTTAGAGAATCGTGTTCCACAGGGTTTTCAACAGCTGACTTTTCAGAAATAGATTGCCAAGCCTTTCCCCTGTGGTGCCTCTGGGTGGACTCAAACTTCCAACTTTCAGTTAGCAACAGAACCTGTTAGCTATGTTCTACCATCTTGGGGTTCCAGAGATCTAAACACATCTTCCCTATTGTTTTAGTCATGTGCTTTCTCTCTTGTTCCATTAGAAAGCAGCTTCCTGAGCCTCGCAGTTTGTCCTGTGGTTCCTGCTATAACTCTGGCGCCTGAAATACAAGCTAACCTGAATGATATACACAAATACTTTTAATGGAAGAATGGATACTTTAATAAACAAAAATGGAGAACACATGTTAATAATATTTTACAGGAGAAGTTCAGCCATCATGTTAGCTAAGCAGATCTTGTTAGAGGAACCATTCAGTGCATAAGATGGGCTAGAATTGCAACCTGTCTTGGTGAGTCAGGAGAAGTTCCCTGAGTTGTCTAGAGAAACAAAACCAGTGACACTCATATATGTGTAAAAAAGAAATTTATATCAAGGAATAATTTTATATCGAGAAGGTGTCCCAGCCTAGTCCAACTCAAGACAAGGGTCTGATGCTAGTCAGAGCCCCCTTCAGACTCACGCAACTGCTGGCTAATGATGTAGAAAGGTACAGTGGGAAGCAGGGAGATCACAGTCCAGTGGGTGCACAGTTCAAGTTGGTGGGAACAGGGCAGCATGCTGATAGCTTGGAGGTTGGCTCCTAGAGTCCAAGGCCTACACAGGTCCATCCCTGGAGGCAAGCACAGAGTTCCAGTAAGGATGCAGGTAGATGGCAAGAGAGACAGAGGAAGTGTCCCCAGTGTCTCTCATCAAAAGGCCACACCTCCCAGGAGGTATTGGCAGCCTGATTGACAGGTTAGATTCCAGCCCTACCCAAGTGCAAATTGACATAAAACCTAACTTCCATAGTCAGTAATTGGATGTTTAGTAAAAATAGTTAACTAGACACATGCTACATTTTTCGCCTTTTAGAAATCCACCAGTCTAACTGACGTGTACTTTTATGCCCTGGTGGCATAGTGAGGTGTGTTAAGCTAACCACAAGTTCAGCAGTTCAAATCCACCAGTTTTTCTGCAGGAGTAAGATGAAAATTTCTATTCCCAGAAAGAGTTATCTTTTCTGAAACCCACAGTTCTACCTTGTCCTATAAGGTCACAATGAATTGGAATAGACTAGGTGACAGTGGGCTTATTTTTAGATTTTTTCCTTTCATTATGGTTATTTGGGAGAAACATAATTGTAGAAAGAATAATTATTGTATTCTATAGCTCCAGGGACCAGGACGAGGGCATCAATGCATATTTTTGAGGATGCAATTTAATCTAAAACTGTATAAGAATGAAGGATTTTATACCCATTCCATGATATTTACTGATAACCAAGACCTAGTACCAGGTGCTCACTTGATCTCTCCAAATTCTAGACTCAAGAAAGGGATGAGACGTTAAAGGGACCTGTGCCTTTCTTTCTGAGAATTCAAAGATCTTTTAAGTTCACAATCTTGGTCTTTATGGTTAAGAGCTCTAAAGGCAGCAGGATCAGAGTCCAAGCAATAAATAAAAAGCAATGACTTGGAGAAAAATCTGAAAGGGTGAGAAAGTGTAGCCATGTTTAAAATAATGAGCTCCTATACAAGTTAATAAGATAGCCTTGTCAAAATGATGCTGGTCTAATTTGATTTCTTCTCCAGCCAAGACCAGAATGTGTTCTTTGGTAGAAAGAAAATGTAGCCACGGTGACGCTAATATTCAAGCAATTTACGAAGTGATAAAACTAAAGTAATTTATTATAATTTTGCTATGAGCTCTCTTTTCTTGGCTTTGGAACGGTTTTTATTGCCTCTAGTCTGGCAATTTCACTCTTGCTAATATTGATTTTACTGTAATCTCCTTCCTTTTTTTACACTTCTCAAGTTATTTCTTGATTTGGACAAAATTCACATTTTAACACAGCTGAAGATATAAAACCAACCTTCAAGAAAATGTATTATGATAATTATATTTCCCCACTGGTTGCTGATGTTATGTGTGTGCCCTGGGAAAAGACAGATTTCTAAATTGCTGCACTTTTCTCTTTCTTTGCCTTCTTCTGCCTTGTAACCAGTGGCCTCCTTCTCTGCCCTCCTGTAGTAGAGTAGATCTCTGTTTTACAGGGTTTCCAGTGGCTGATATTTCAGAAGGAGATACACAGACCCTTCTTACAAAGCACGTTTGGAAGGGCTTGAACCTCCAACTTTTCTGTTAGCATCCCAAACGACTAATCCTTGGCATTATGCAGGGACTCCTTTTGGCTTAAAGAGGAGAAAAGAGGACAAGAAGGCCTATGTAAGGGGCCTCTCCATTTGAAAGGGCTTTGTAAGATATCCTGCAAAGAGTCCTGCTTCCCCAAGTGGACCCAGAGGTTGCTAGGAAAATCCACAAGTGTTCTGGATTATTTTGAGAACTGCATTAAATCTACAATTTTAGGTAATTCTAAATAGTAGGTTGTGTCTTCCCTTCCATGTTGTGGATGTGGTAAAATGAGGTGATTCACAGTTACATAGTTAAACAAGTGCTACAGCAGCAGCTGATTTGAGAATTCATGACCAGGTGGTATGTTTCTAGGGCTACTGGATCTTTTGGAGACTGATGTTGGCAGTCATTGAATTGACCTTAACGCACAATGGAACAAAATGCTACATCATCTTCATGACTGGTTGAGGATTGGGCCCTTGTGATTAAAAGTGCTGGGTTTTGGTTTTAATATTTATCTATAAATTAGGTAAAGGTTTACAGAGCAGATCATGATTTTATATTCAACAGGTCATATAAAATTTTTTCCACTCAACCATTGCAATCCCTTCCATTTCCTCGCTTATCATAATTCCTCCCTATTTCCTGTTTTCATTCTTCCTTCTTTTCTCTCTCTCTGTGCTTTGCTTTGTAGCCCTGGTGGCATAGTAGGTACACATTGGACCGGAATCTGAAAGGCCAGTAGTTCCAAACCACCAGCCGGTTCATGGAAGAAGAAAGACTTCTCTAAAGAGATACAGTCTCTGAAACTCACAGTGGGTGCAATTCTACCCTGTCCTGCTATGAGTTGGCACTGACTTGATGGTTTTTGGCTTTGGTACTTTGCTTTGGGTAAATGTTATCTATCTGATCCTAAATGGTTGGTTGCTCTAACACAGGCATGGTTTCAGTTTTAGACCTGAAAGATGATGAAGGACCATAGTCTTGGGAGAGTCTCACCTGTCTCTATCCAGCCAGTATACCTGATCTCTTTTATGATTTTGAGTTCTGCTTCACATTTCTCTCCCTTTCAATGTGCTGTTTTTCAGAGCAGCTACATGGTATCTGATTGCCATCTGGTTCTTCTGATCACAAGGATATGAAGACTGATGTTTATTTCATGTGTTTTTCGATGCTCACCACTCTTCTTTAGATGGAGAGAGACCAATAGTTTTCTGATCATGAGCTTTTAAGAGCCCAGTGACCAGTCACCAAAGAAGGATAGAGAACATAATTATTTTTTGAGAACATTATTTTTTTCAACTCTGTTAGGCCATTAGACCTTAGTGTCATCCAAAACGATTTCACAGGCCCAACAGATCATTCCCTTAAGATGTATGGTTATGTATAAAAAGTATTCTTCCACATGTGAATATCCAATTTTACTAGCATTATTCTCATATATATTTAGAAGGTCAAGTTGGTTGATTGTGTTTAATTCTCCAGTGTCTTTATTTTCTTTCTAGTTGTTCTAGCCTTCATCGAAAGTAATATATTAAAGTTTCCTACTATTATTGTAGAATTGTCTACTTCTCCATTTGGTTTAATGAGTTTGATTAATATATTTTGAGGTTCTTTCACGAGGTACATAGATGTTTATTATAGTTTTACTTTTGCTCAATTGGGCCTTTATTCCTTATATAACACCTTTCTTTCTCTTATGCTGGATTTGGCCTTAGATTTTATTTTATTAGAAATGATTATTTTCACTGCTCCCCTTTTTCGATTGTGCTTCACTTGATAGATCTACAACCTTCGGTTCTTTTTCTATCTTTGTCTTTGTGTCTAAGATGTGTCCGTTGTAGACATCTATATTGATGGACTCTGTCATCTTACCTATTTGGATACCCTCCATCTCTTGACTTGTGCATGTAATCAATTTTCATTCAGTGGAAGTATTGCTGGGATTAACTTACTGCTATAATTTTCCTGTGTATGTGTTTGTAATTTTGGTGGCACTTCTGGTTTCTTTATTAATTGATATCTCTCATTTCCTGTTTTCAATTTTGTAGGTTTGTTTTACTGTGGATGATTCTATTTCTGGTGTGACATCTTAGGGCTGTTGTTATACAAATTTGTTGCTATAGAAATCTCGGGGTTTTATCTAGCCTTGTTGGTTCTCTGCCCCAAGAATTCCCTTAGTATTTCTTGTAAGGTTGGTCTGTTTTTTTCTCTTTTTTTATTCCTAACTCTCACCCTCACCCTAACCCATTTGTTTCTTTTTGCAAACTTTTTTAGATCCCATTTATCTGAAAATATACTCACTTTCTCTGCGTATATGAGGGACAACTTTGCTGGGTATCTAATTCTTGGCTGGAATTGCCTGAATGATTTATGTTGGGAAATTAGAACTTAGTCTCATTACTTCCCCTTTCTAGGGTAAGTTTTCACTTTTCCCATGTTGCTCATAGGATATTTTCCTTGTCTTTGGTTTTGAAAAGTTTGATTATGATATGTTGTGATTATTTTCTTTTAGGGTTTATTCTGTTTGGGATTCATTCCATCTTTTGAATGCTGATTTTTCGTGGGATTAGGGCCATTTTCTTTGAACAATTCTTTAATGACTTTCTCTGGTTTTGGGTTGTTGTTGTGTTTTCCTGTTTTGGAATTCTACTCACATGCAAATTAGTTCTCTTAGTGGTGTTCTACCCATTTAATTCTTTGGCGTTTTTTTTAGAGTGTTTTGTTCTTTAAAAATGGTTTCCTCGAGGGCTGAGCCCCCGTGGTGTATTTGTTGTGTGCAGCACTGGGACCCACCGGGATGGAGTTTCAATTCCAGCAGCAACTCCACAGGAGCAAAGGCTGGGCCTCCTACTCCCACCACCAGGAGACAGTGATGCCCAACAACAACAAAAAAATGGTTTTCTCTAGCATACTAGTATGTTGTGTCCAAGATAACTAATTCAGCCTTTCATTTCTACTCTTTGTTCTTTCAGTGCATCATCTATTTATAAAATTAAAATAATCATTTTATTGGGAACTCATACAACTCATCACAATCCATCCATCCATCCCTTATGTCCAGCACATTTGTACATTTGTTGCCAACATCAGTCTCCAAACATTTGTTTTCTACTTGAGGCCTTGGTATCAGTGACTCATTTTCCCCCTCATTTTCCCACCCTCCCTCCCTCACAAACCCTTGATAATTTATAAATTATTTCTATTTTTTCATATCTGAAGCTGTCTGAAGTCTCCCTTCACCTATTTTTATGTTGTTCACCAGCCACCCCCCTCCCCCGTAGGGGGTTATATGGAGATCCTTGTGATTGGTTTCCCTTTTATCCCCCCTTTCTCCTTCCTCTCCGGCTATCACTACTCTCATTATTGGTGCTAAGGGGTTTATCTGTTTGGATTCCCTCTATTTCCAGCTCTTATCTCTACTAGCGTCTATCCTCTGCTCTAGCCAGACTTGTAAGGTAGAATTGATAATGAGGGGAAGGATATTTATGAAATAGTAATACTAATCTTATGGCTTTGTATTTGGTGTTTTTATGGTTTCTAGTTTTCATCTATTTTGTCAGGTTACTGTTAGTGTTATTCTTCTAATTTTTTCTATATGCTTCCTTGCCATCGTCAATGCTGTCTTTAATGTGTTGAAGTAGTCACAGTATCATTCTTTTGAATTTTTATCCAGTAGTTCCGGTGCCTTCACTTCCTGCAAAGGTGCTCTAGCTGTGTGTTTGGTTCACTTGCCTGAGCCTCTCTGTCTTGTCTTCATGGGAATGGGATTGTCTGTTTTCTCCTAACATTGTGATGGCAGTGTACTGAATTGATGATTGCATGTGAGGCCTCCTTATCACCTCAGCTGCTTACCACCCCTCTCCTGGGGGAGGTGATAGACAATGTGAGTCTGTGTGCATTTCTCCATTGGGTGTTCACATAGCCCAGTTTGGGGCAGGCTTGCCTGGATATATTAACTTTCTATCAATGATCATGCAGTACAGGTGTGGGTAGTGGTCTTTTCTCCACAGGTGTGGTGTCAGAAGGTACAGATGTGGCTGAACCACGTGGGCACAGGGACTGTCTGCAACTGGACAGGTCAAAAGGAAAAAATGAATGAGTTGGGAAAAAAAACAGTTAAAAATAAAATTATTTTAAATCAGAAATAAAACAGCAGAGGAACTGTTTCAATATTATTAAGAAAAAATAATTTAATGACTGAATATAAAAAGTTAAAAAGAACATAGTATAAGAAGAGAGAAAAAGAAATACAATAACATCACTAGGAAGAGGATAACATAAAAGCAAAAAAATGTAAGCGAAAACAAAGCAGGAAGAAGGAAAGGAAAAAGAAATGAAAAAGAGAAGAAAGAGAAGGATGAAAAACAGTGGAAGTACAAGAAAAAAAGGAAATGGGAAAGCTGGAGCAGGGCCCGGAGCCAGAGAGGAGCAATTCTGAAGGCTTGAAGCACCCAGCATCCCGCAGCCAAGGAGCTCCCAGGGTAGGAGAGGAGGAGTGATGGGTGGCATGTTTGTCTGAGATGCATTTCCTGGCATCCTAGCTGTATCTGGGGCCAGGAACCTGAACCAGAAGCAGTCTGTGCAGGCGTAGATGGTGGCTGAGATCAAGGTGTTTGCTCCCAGAAAGGCCCTCTTTCAGGATCCGGGCCAGCTGGGGGCAAGTTGGAGAGTTACGGGAAGGAGTCTTGCCCACTGAGGCGGCTGGTGACAGGCTGCTTGTCCAGCAGCAGGCTTTCTGATGAGATAAGGCTCACTCCTTTCCAAACAGGAGAGTGATGCCCTGGGAGCCCAGGGCGAGCAGGGCCAGTGCAGAGGAAGTGCATCTAGCTGTTGGATGGGTGGGAATAGAGGCGATCCTTGTCTCTGGTTACTGGGAGCATGTGGAGAGCAAGGGAGGGTCCCACCTTTCCCTTGGCCAGCCACTGGTGTGGGGGCTTGAGCAGAGCTGATTGCGGCCGCAGCACGTCAGCCAGCAGACAGTCTACTTCCTTTCTGGCTGCTGCCGCTCAGCTTCTTCTCCTAGCTGGTATCCACCCTGCTCTGTGTTTTCCTCTGAAGCTCAGGGGCCCCGTGATTAGCATCCACGTTTGCTTGATCTCATCTTCCTGTCTGTCGTCTATTCCCAGTCACTCAGCGTGGGTGTGATGCTGTGTGTGCACAGCCAACAAAACTAACGAAATAAATAAACATTCAGAAAGAAAACAAAGAGAAGAAAATCTTATACATTATCAAAGGTTCATGAGGGAGGGGTGATGAGGGAGGAAAGGGGAAAAACCAGGGAACTGATATCAAGATCTCAAGTAGCAAAACATTGTTTTGAAAATGATGATGGCAACAAATGTACAAATGTGCTTGACACCATGGAAGAATGTGTGCGTTGTGATAAGAGCTGTACAAGCCCCCAATAAAATGATTTTTTTTAAAAGAAAGAAAGAAAATGAAGAAACTGGGATTGGTTCTGGTCCTGTTCTTAGTGCAGTAAACAAATTAATTAAAAATAAGTACGATGACTTGTGTGCATGTTTGGGATGTTGTTTTGTGGATTAATTTTGGGCTGTTAACGTATGTTTTTAAAAATGTCTTGCAAATAAGTAAGCAAACAATGGACAACTACAAAAACTGCCTATGTTGTTTGGGAAGATTGTTTGGCTTATTTATCTTGACAAAACTACTCTTGTTTTTTGTTAAAAAGCCATTTTATTGGGGGCTGTTACAGCTCTTTTAACTATCCATACATCAATTATATCAAGCATATTTATACATCTGCTTCCATCATTATTTTTTAAATGTTTATTTTCTATGTGAGCCCTTGGTATCAGCTCCCTTTTTTACCATCCCTTCCCATGCCCACCCCTTGATAAAATATAAATTATTATAATTTTCATATCTTACACTGAACACTCTCTCCCTTCCCCAGGAGTGTCTTCCCCCGTCTTTTCTCCACCTTCCCCCTACCTCCTGGTATTACTACTGCCCTTTCTGTTCCTGAGAGCTTTATCGGACCTGGATTCTGTTGTGTCATGAGCTTTTTTTTTTTTTTGTGGGCATCACTGCCTCTGGTGGTCGAGGGTGCTACCCAGTGCTGCTCCTGAGAGCCACTGTTGGATTTGAACCGCCAAGCCTGCAGGCTGCAGTCCCACACTCAACCACTTACGCCCTCAAGGCTCAGTCCATGTCATGAGCTTTTATCTGTACCTGTGTATATGCTCTGCCTTATCCCACAGTGAAAGGCAGCATTGGGGTCATGATAATGGGGGGTGGGGAAGCCTCGAGGAACCAGAGGAATATTGTATGTTTCATTGTGCTGTACTTCACCCTGGTTGACTCATCCCTTCCATGTGGCCCTTCTTATTGCTTCGTTTAAAAGGATGTTTTGAGGGGAGCTGACACCTACTCCCGTACCATTCCTGTCATTGATCGAGCTGAAGGCAAAGTAGAACAGATACCTTCCCTTGTCATTCTCAGTAGGAGTATGTTTGAGAAACAGATTGCATCTCTTCTCTTGTTAGTTGCCTTTGAGTCGGACTTTGACTCATGGGGACCACATGCACAAGGGAATGAGATATTACCTACTTCTGCATCATCCCCATGATGGACTGGAGACTGGGCCATTTGACTGATATTTGGAAATGGATCATCAGGCCTTTCTTCCTAGTCCCTTTTGGTCTGGAAGCGCTGCTGAAATGTGTTGGGCATCATAGCAATATACAAGCCTCCATTGACAGATGGGCAGTGGCTAAGTAAAAGGATCTTTGGCTGAGAATGAAACCCAAGTTTCCAACATGACTGGTAAGAACCCTGCCACTGAGCCATCTCTACCTCTCACATTACTGTTGCCATGTGCTCTGCTCTGCAGTGCTTGGCTAATACCACATCTGGCTCCCTCTCCTTTAACTAATACATGCTATCTTCAAACACACTGTTTACTCCTTGATTTTATTTTGATTTATCTGTAAAAGACCAAATCCCAAATATCATTGCCTTTGAGTTAATTCCCATTTTGAGTGGTCCTATAGGGCAGAACACATCTGGTTCTAAGGGTTTCCAAGGTTATAATTCTTTAGAGGAGCAGAGTGCCTTGTTCTTCTCCTGTGAAGGAACTGATGGGCTTGACCTGACAATGTTCTGGTTAGCAGCTGAGCTAACCACTGCATTGGGTTCTTTACAAAAGACTCACAATCCTCCAATTTGTGTCTAAAGAGCATTACTCTTTGATTCTAAGCCTGGATTCAGAAAGCAACTTCTACACCATGTGCAATTCCTCCACAGAAAGGAATGGATTCCCCGGTTAAGAACCTC
>PVJH01047803.1:0-11184 GCA_004026705.1 Nesogale talazaci | reverse complement strand
GAGCCCTGGAAGCAAGGAGCCATGGGGAGACCCCTGCCAGCACCGGGATTATGCACCCACTGACCTGTGACTTTGTGAGTTGGAAGGAGACTTTATAGACTGATTTCAGGCATATGGGTTAATATCAGACTTATGACTTTGAACTGGACTGGGCTGGGATGCTTACTAGTGTTCCATTCCTTTTGTATATAAAGCCTTTGCTTATATCCATATGCGTGTCTCTGGAATTTGTTCCTCTAGTTTACCCTGACTGACACACATGGGGAGGGCTAAGACTTTAGAATCACTGAACAAGGTAACAAGATCTGCATGCAACCCTTAATGCTCCCAGGTTTCCTCCCAATTTACAGTAAAAGTTACCAAGAAAAAACAAAACAAAAAAAGTCCAAAGAAAGCAATATAAGTATGAATTAAAGCAGATAAAGACCTTCCCTCTCTTTTCAACAACTCATCTGTGTTGTTGAGTTTAGATAATTTATATGTGTGAGTATGGTCATGTTAATATGACTGTATAGATACATATGCACTAATGTAAATATATACATTATTTTAAAAGAATATGAATGGGATTTTATGACTATAGAACTAATTAAAAAATAAAAGCACAAACCAGTTGCTATCAAATTGCTTTTGTGGTCTATGCATTTGAATGTTTTTACCTAATCAGTAAAACACAGGTAAACATTTTTGTGGTATTCTCTGCTTTTAGCCAAGACTCTTCTGATATAAACAATGATATCTTCAGCTTCTCTTTTGGACATGGTTTGAATTTCAAGCAGATTGCTGTTGATATACTACGACAACTATTTTTGAATTGTTTTCTGTAAAAGTTTAGTTTCATGTAATTTCAAGCTAGTGTTTGATCATTTCTGCTGGAGTAATTTTTTTTGCAATGGGCACAAATATGGAATTCTAGATGGTAGGTCATTTAGCTTTCTTCTATTTCTTGTCATAAACGAATGAGTGCATTCAGCACTGCGTCAGCTTACTGAGACATTTCAACTGCTTTTCTGACAACTTCTGCTGCTTCAATTTTCACCAATGCCACTCAGTGCATCCTGTGCTGCTCAGACTTCTTTCTTCATTGCATCAGAAAAATTTGAAATAGTCTGTTTAGTTTTTTCACTCCATTGATTCTTTCATCTGTTTTAGCTACGCTACATTGTAGTTTCAGAGTATTTTAGGATATTTATGTTCTCTTATTCTTTTTCCCCCTTTTGTATAGTCTTTTCTTTTCCTTCTATATACTGCCCTTAATGTGTTCTTTTGGCTCTCGGCAGTTGTATTAATTTCCTTCACGGTTTGAACTTTGCAGTCAAAGACTTGAAATAAAAAGTATATCAGGGGATGCACCAAAAGCTGGCTTGCTCTGTTGGCTCTCTCGTCCAGCAGAAAAAATTCTTTGTCATTGAGTCAAGTTCATTGACCCCTAGTAAAAGCAATAACATTGACAACCCAATGTTTGCCATGTAAAACTTACATTCCATAAAAATTTCAAGACCGTCATATTCTGAACTAGATCACCAGCTCTGTCTGCTGCATAACATCTGGCTGTTTAAACTGTCCATACTTTCAGTTAGGGGATGAGTACCATCCAGTGGACCACGGCATTCAAGGCTGTTAGATACCATCAAGACGATTGAAATTCACAGAGACCCAATGAACAGCTGAACTAAACACTGCCCAGCCCTGTCATCCTTGTAATTGTTCTTATGGCATAGCTTCCAGCATCATGACCACCCACAAGTCACCAGCAGGACAACAAACTGACAGGTTAACAGATGGAGTTCGACAGGATCTGTTCTAGAAGCTTACATTTTGGGAGAGGGAGGTGATTTATCTTCCCATGTCCAGCGACTGTTGGATCCTTGCCGGGATAATCCAATCCAAAAGAAATAACGGATTTGTCTTTGAATTAGGCTCTGTAAAGAAATAAACATAGTCAATGAGTAAAAATACTTCTCTGCTTTTGGACTGAAATTCATAACCACATGCATATTCTACTATTGGAAAAAGCTTTTGATCAGTGTAAAGCTCAACATTATCCCAATAATATTTAAATAATTAAGTCATAGACATCGATATGTTTTTAAATATAGTCACAGATTAGACTTTAAATAGTAATTTCTTTGTTTAGTTATTTTTATGGTAGGCACAGGATAGAAATTTCTTAATTTAGTATCAAAACATTGCTGTGGTTCAATGATTGGGTTAGAGGTCAATTCTGGCAGGAACTGTGGGGTGTAGATGCTACAGATTATGAGATTGATTTATATTTTTGTTCCATAAGTACTGAGGTCTGGTCTCTTGGTGGGTTACGTGTTGGACAGCTAACCACAGGAGGAGACTGCTCTAACACTTGACAGCCTCAGAAAGCCAGAGAGGTAGCTGGGCTCAGTGCTCTCTGGCCACTAAGAGTCAGAATTGACTTGATAGCAGGGAGATTCATTTGGTTTGGAAAAGTATCGAAATTCTCCTGAAAGGAATAGAAATCCCAAGGAAGCATTTCTTTCCCCATCAGTTTTAATATTGACAACAAGGTGACTAGAAAATTACCTGGTAATTTCTTGTATTCATCTGATATTCACCATACCCTTTTGTTTTCTAAACCTCACATATTATCTCATTGCATATTTTCCAATGAATTGTGAAGAACTTTAATTTTGTTGCCAATCCACCTTCCCAGGTGAATAAAGAATGAGTGAGAATGAAACCAAGTTGAAATTTTCTGACTGAAAAAATTTTGTTCATTCTATTTTTACTTTCAGACATAGTTTTTATACTTGCTTTTGTATCATTATACCTTTGAAAAGAGGATGAAAACTTAAGTTTTCCCCAGAAAACAAAACCCGAACCCCCAAACATAAGCTCTATATATGGATCTGCACATGAAATATGACATTCTATTGCAGAGTACACAGCTGGTTAAATTTTTCAATGAAGGTATTCTTTAGGAAAGTTTAATCTTGACTTTGGGGATTATTTTTAGAATTTTTTTGGTATATATGTATCCTGAGTTAAGTTCTATTTCAAAGTGGATAAAGTTTGCCCATTTTAATGGGTTAAGTCAATAGAAAAATTCCATATTAAGATGTTCATAATGTTTGTTTGAAATCCTATGGGTATATAAAAATATTTTAAAGTTAAATTAATTAGGATACAGACACTCATAAAAAGTTAAATGCTAGATAGTAAGCAGTCCTCTCCCTTTATTTAATGTTTTGGCAATAACCCTGAGTGATGCACACCATGCATTCCTGACAATTTCTTTCTATAAAACCTTTATTGGGCTGAGCCCCGGTAGCATAGTGGTTGTGTGTGGGACTGCAGCCCACAGGGCTTGTGGTTCAAATCCAGCAGAGGCTTTCCAGGATCAAGGTTGGGCCTCCCACTCCCACCAGGGCAGTGATGCCCACAAAAAAATAAAATAAAATGAATAAAACAAAATAAAACCTATATTACCTACCTGAGAACAACATCAGGAACCCTAATTAAATTTGATTATTAATTTAGGTTATGTTGTTTAAATTATTAATTTATACTTAATATTAACTTTTGTAGATGAAAATTAATTTATTTTTACTAGATAAAATATGAAATAAATATTAGAACAAGTCATAAATAATTTCCTTTAATTTTATTCCCATGTGCAATTATTATTTATGAATATTTTAGGATTATCTTTTACATTCAGTGATTTATAAAGTAAAAACACTTTACTTTATAAATGGTGTTATAATTTTTCTCAGTGACTGAAAGTAAATTTCTATGGGATTACTTGATTGGGATAAACTATTTTCCTTAAGATTATGTGATATATTTGGAAATATATTATTTCTATTACTTGATGCTTGAATGTACACAGACTATGCTGTGAAAATTATATACTGTAAATTTTTATTTATACTTCTTGACACAAACTTGCTTGAATCATTTCACCACTATAAGATTTCTTAAGCATTACAATGTCATCTCACACTAGCCAAGAAGATAGATACATTAAAACATATAATGGAAAATAGAAATTATACATCACCATTTCTTTTTCATCTTCTATTTTAACAAGCATGGAGTTCATTTCCTTGCATGACTTTTTACTCTCTTCAAATGTCTTTGCTTCACGTGAAAAATAATAACAGTTCTTTTCATAACATAACCATGCATGTTTCAGTATTTTGATTTCATTTCCTGGGAGACAAAAGAGGTAGGTCATAAACACCACTCAATGTCATCCAGAGAGAGGGCGTTTTGTCTGAGAGGATCAGGAATGCACCTGCCACCATTCTTGAAAGCATTTCATCTTATGGGACTTATGGCCTTCCTTTGCATTCTCTGAAAAGAGCCTGGATCAGGGAAGAGACCCCATTTACTTCTATCCCTTCAATTTCAAGTACACGACCATTAGACATCTCCAGGAATGATTAATTAAAAAAAACTGTTAATTTCTCTTGCAACTGCTAGTGAGAGGACTATCCCATAAGAATTTTTTCTATAGTCTCTATTTTACTCAATTGAGTGAATTCTATATTTACAAATAAACCTTCTTTAGTATCTCAACTGTGTAGTCATAATTAATGATATAATAAGCCTTATCAAGCAATTCCATTTCTGTGAAAGAAGTGCCATTTTGAAATCTATTCATTTGAAGATAATACCATGCAAACAAAAATCCAACTTCTCTGATTTTTAATAAATTTTCAACTAAATCACAATATTAGCTGAACTATGAATTATTTTAGTATATTAGAAAATTTCAGTTCTTCATAGAGAAGATAAGTTTTTGTCTCAGGTGCCATGTGCACATACCTGTGTTAGATTGTTTCTCTGTAAAAACTTGATTTTTACATGGGTCTATGTCCTCTTCAGTTATGTTGGCCAGTGGTTGGTTTTCCCGACAGCGCTGTAAAACTTTGCTCAGCATTTTAAGTTAATGTACAGGTATAGTTTAAACAATACAATTTCATTATGTGTGCTGATGTTCAAAGTCATTGACATTTTCACTACTATGCTTTTAGGCATCCTTTCTTTGCATATGAATCTCACTTCTACATCTTATCTGCCGACAATATTATAATAGATAAATAAACAGGCCTAGTATCGTGATAGAATGTAGAGAAATATAAATTTCTGTTCTCAAGTGATTGATTTGTGGTAGGGGGAGGATGTAACTAGAGTACTGTAGATCAGCAGTAAATAAAAACAATCCTGTGTCCTCTTAGGACACACAGGAGTGAATGTATTAAAGTAAGATCATGAATAAAGTGAAAGTATATGTAGACTTAATCAAATGAATTGTTTAAAAATTTTACTTTTAGCATGTGGATTGATAAGATGTGGGAAAGTGAAGAGGATACATTCCAACAACCAAGACTCCTGGGGCCATAGTTCTGAACTAATGAAGTAGGACATGATATAGTCAAATAATCACAGTTGATTTACTAAATTCTGAAGTTAGGTTGTGTATATAAGTTTTACCAAAGACAATGATGCAAAACAAAATTTAGACAAATAGTAACATAGGTTCCAAACAACAGAAAAGTAAAAACACTGGTGGAGACTAGCTCAGTCTCAAAATTTGTTATAATTTTCTTAATATTAGTTTGCAACAAGAGCATACGAGAAATACAAAGAAACAGCCAAGTATAATCCATGAACCAGAACAAAACCACACAGTGAATTTGTCTGTGAAAGATTAACACAAAACTATAAATTTTCAATGAACAAAAAGGAAAGTATATTTTAATAATGTGAATACATAATAGTGGACATTATTTTTGTCTCCTAAAAAAGCAGGCTAACAGTAAAAAGAAATTATAAAATTGACCATTAAGAGTCTTTAATTGTAAAGGACAAGAATAGAAATAGTGAACCTAGTGGAAGGGCTCAACTGATGGAACTGAGCTGGATAAGCCAGAATGAGCACAATTGCAATGAGGTGAGAAGAGTTATAAGGTGAAGAACAGAGAGTAAATGAATGAAGAGACACGATGAGATCCTCAGAGAAACGTGAAGCAACATACTAGCTTTTCCAAGTAGAATAACACAAAAATGTTCCACAATTGACTGTGGTGATGATTGTAACTCAGATTAATGTGATTGAATTATATGATATGTTAACTATAGCTCAATAAAATTTTTTTTTTTTTTTTAGGCATCACTGCCCTGGTGGTGGGAGTAGGAGGCTCAGCCTTTGCTCCTGTGAGCGGGAATTGAACCTCCGTCCCAGTGGGTCGCAGTCCCGCGCACAACCACTACGCCACCAGGGTTCAGCTCCAATAAAATGGTTTTTTAAGAGCTTAAATACATCCATGAAATACAAGGTTCATTTAGCATCTGAAATTTTTAAAAATGTAATTAACCATATTGATAGAATAAATAAGAACCAAATAATCATCCAAAACATACAGATGAAGAATTTAAAACAAATAAAAAAATCAAATCAAATAAAAGATATTCAACAAAGTTGGGAAAGATTCAACACATACTCAATAAATTGGAAGCTTTCTTAATCAAATAGAGGATATCTAGAACAGTCTGTGGCTATTACCCTACTTAATGGTGACAGACCGAAAATTTTCCTCCAAAGACCAGAAAAATCAAGTAGTGCATAACTTCTCTTGACTTGCTTAGTCAACAGTGGCTTTGTTGTTCTCTTTAGGCCAAATGGGATTAAAAGGCACCTGTATTAGATAATCATATATACTTTTATAGAAAATTTTAGGTAATTCAGTGAAAACCTATTAGAACTACAAAGCACATTCACCGAGGTTACATGATATAGGACGAATATATCTAAATTAGTTGTATTTCTATACATTAGTAGTGAGCACTTCAAAGATAAATTGAAGAAAATAAATTTAAGAAGAATAAACAGTATAGTTATTCTTTAAGTAAAGAATAAAAATGTTTATTCACTGAAAACTGCAAAAAATGCTGAAAAATTAAACAGGTCTCAATAAATACAGAGATAAGATGCTAACTTCAAACTATATATGAAAAAACTAATGAAAGTTGATCAAAGACTGAGACTGAAAGAACTCTCAGAAGACCAAAGGGGTGTCATTCTGGTGGTGTTAGTTTCGACTTTGGTTCTGTAGAAATGACACAAAATACAAAAGCAAATAAAGGAAAACATTTCACTCCATTAAAACCAGGATCTTTTGCAGTTCAAAATATATAATCAAAAGTAAAAATACAGTCCCCAAATTGGGACAAAAAATATAATAATTATCTTGATTACATAAAGACATTTTACAATTCAAAGATAAGACATAATGCAATTAAAAGTTTGGTTTCACATCTTTCTTGAGGACATAGAAATTTCCTGTAGACACATGCGAAGGTGCTCAACATCATTGAAAAATGAAGTCCGACCTCATGCCATTGACTGGATACTGACTCATAGCCACTCTATAAAAATGGTAGACCTGCCCCCATGAGTGTCAAGACTGTAATTCTTTATGGGAGCAGAGGAGCTATATTGATAAGGCCCCTGGTATAGTTAACTTACCCATGAATCCCAAGATTCCAGTTGACAGAAGAAAAAGCAAACACAAGATTCCCAGGATCACTACAGTGAGATACCAGGAAAATGGAACGGAGCATTCTGTCCAGAGAGAAGAAACACAGATGAAAGCAGCAGGGAAAAGATTAAATCAAACATGAAGGATAAGAGTGAAAATGTTCCACACAGTTCCCAATTCTAGAATATCTTCAAACCTTGAATTCTAGAGAGAAAAAATAGCAGTCATCTGAAGCAACAGTGACATTAGAGTTAGAGTTCCAGACTTGTCTCCCTATTGTCTTATCAGGTATCTCTCAGGAAAATTGCATATCCCAACAATGAAAACATATTTATTGTTATATTAACACTATTTGCTTGCATGCACATATCAACGTTTTTATTGTAATTTCAATGCTGTTTTCAACAAGAGACTAATTACACAATTGCACAGAAAAAGCTGTCATAAAAAGCATAACAAATGTACTGGCTGTTCCTTGAAATTTTATGCAATGATGATGTCACCAGTCTATAATGATACCAAGAGATTCACAATTGTTTCTAAACAATTGATGGAAAATTAATTTCCCAGTTGTCTCTTTCAGTGACAAATATTAAAATGTAATACTCAAATGATATCAATTCTCTGAAATATATCAAACTTGGACATTAAATTTTAGTTTTTTTCATTTAGATTTTCAGATATAGTCTGAGAAACCTCATGAAGACAGACAGTTAAATTATTTGGGATAGTAGATTTTCTTAAATTTGATATTTGAATAACATAGACATTTTCTAAGGAATTGAGAGATAAACAGAACTAGATTCTATTACAGGGCCTACAGACTTCATGGCAGTGCAGTTTGTTTGGTTTGGATGCATAAACTTTACCTTTTCCTTTAGATGATTTTGCTTTTCTTATGTTGTCCCGATTTGAGTTTGAAGTACTTATTTTCAGCTCTGAATAAATAATTGGTACTTTTTTTTCTGGAGATTAAAGCAGAGAAGTAGATAATGTTTCACATTCACAATAATATTCAGAAAGCATTTAGTTGCTAATATGTGCAATGAAACTGAACAGAATAGAATAATCTCCAAATAAAGAAAATTGATTCAGTTTTTCTTTCTATTACCATCAGGTAAATTTTTTCATACCCAAATATTGAAAATAAATTAGACAACATAATAAGGTACTTTGGACAGGTAATTTAACTGAGAACAGAAAATAAACCTGGGCTCAGAGAAGTGAAACTTACCTTTCTTTTGCCTCAGCGTTGTGGAAGGAAGGTGTTTCATCTCCCTAGGTGTTGTACACTTTTCAGTCATTTCTGAAATAGTGTTAGATAAAATTAATTTTCCTAATTGCTTAATATAATTTTAATATTCTTTTCTCTCTGAGTTCTCCTTATGTCACTAAAGTATTATGATATTTAATTAACTATATCTGATTCAAATTTTTTATTTATTTCATATTCCTAAAATTATGTTATGAATGTTACTCTTTAACGTTTTCATGATATCTTTCAACTGACTCTTTGAGTGATCCAAATGCTTTCTTAATTTTAATGTAAAAATAGAGATGCTGTGATCTATAAAATATTTGAACTTAGTTATTTATTTTTAAATGTTTCACCAACACACAATTCACATATCTTGCTTTTCAATAGTTCAGTCACATTCATAAGAGTTGTGCAACCATCATCACTATCAAATTCAGGATATGTCTTTTTCCTTGTCGACATTATTAGTAGTTCTTCATTTCCTCCCTGCCTCCCTGCCATGTGCTTTTGAAACTGTTAGTTTAGTTGTCTTTATAGGTTTATCTATCCTAGATTTCAGATACAGAGATGCATACAAAATCAAAACAACACACAGACATCTCAACAATGCCAGAGTGAAATAGAAGACGACAACGTAGAAAATGTTAAAACTTGGAGCACTGGATTCAGACAGAGATCGAATGAGAAGGTGTCACATCGTGACTTACCTACATTAGTCATTGACTCTGTATTTTACTCTTTCAATCGGATCTTCCCATCCCTGGTCCATAGCCATAGGGAATTGACCCAAGGTTTAATTTGAACAGGGGACACATGAATAAGTTTTGGCCTTTTATTGTCATCCAAATCTATGAAATATTTATACAGTGCTAACATTTGTCCTTATCCAGAAGCATATTATGAAATTTTCTGAGTCACTTGTATTTCTTAGGTAGATAATGTTTCCTAGTTTTTCTAAAAGTTTTTCCTTTTTGATAGCTCATGATATATTTCCCCTCTATTCAACATTGTATTTTAACTGAATTAAAACCAATTCTTTTGCATAATCTTGTAGAGTATTTTTATAACCCTAATATAATGCTATAGATAAATACCCTGAATTTAAACTCAAACTAGTTTAGTTTTATTTTTGTGGGTTACACTGTTAGACCCATAGCCTAATACATAGGCTAAAAGCAATCCATTCTCTTTGAAATACTGATTTCATTTGCAAATTCTGAGTAGAAGTTAATTAAAGTGCTGAGTATTGTACATTTTAAAAAATCACATAAATTTATATGGACTAAATTCCTTAGCATATTTTAAAAAGACAAACTCATGCTAATTGGTTTGCTAGTATAATATCACAGAATAAATTTTAATATCTCAAATAATATACTAAACTAATGACAATAAGAGTGGCAATACTAATTTCTGAAAAAATAGACTTCAAAAATAAACACCATTATTTGCTATTATGAAGGAATTATATTATGATCAAATCTATAATTGAATAAAAGACAAATAAAACATCTGTATATTCAAAAACTTTTTTAGACCTCAAGAGAGAATTATATAATACTGTAATGATAGTAGCATTCAATAAACCACTCTTAAGGAAGAATAGATCAACTGGAAAAAAATAAGTAAAGATAGAAGAATTAAACACTTGATCTCTGCAGAACATTTCATTTAGCAACAGGATAGATTGCATTCTTTCCAAGCACAGATAGTACATAATTCAGAATAGAGCATGTATTAGTCCATAAAGAAAGCATTGACAAATTCAAGAATACAGGAACATTACAAATTATCTTCCTAGATCACAACATTATAAAATTAGTAGTAGGAAGATCAAATAAAAAAGGCAATATCAAACATGAAAATTGAACAGCATTCTACTTTATAAGAACTGTGCAATTAAACAAATAGAGAATGCAATTAAAAATTTTTCAAAAACAAAATGAAAATACAGTATACCTAAGCTTTTGTGACAAAGCAAAAGTTGTACTCTGAGAGCAATCTCTTGTAATAATTAAACACAAAAGTAGAAAGTATGAAAATAAACATCTTATTCTATCATCTTCAAGAACTAGAACAAAGTTTTCAAAATAAACCTTCAACCACAGAGAAGAAATAAAATAATAAAGATTAGATAAAAATGGATAAATCAGAAGACATAAAATTGACAACATCAATAAGATAAAAAGTTAGTTTTAAAATGACTAGCAAATTAGCACACTGCTGACAAACTTATAAAAGAAAAGGAAGAAGCGGCAAAGGTTATGGGTAAGAAATGAAATGTGTGACTGCACAATCTAACCAACTGAAGTAAAAAGATAATGACATAATATTATGATAGATTGTTTTCTAACAAATTAGGAACTCCAGAAGAAATGGAAGAACTTTTTTCTAACTTAAAAA
>PVJH01047802.1:0-11127 GCA_004026705.1 Nesogale talazaci | reverse complement strand
GTTGAACTAGGGGACCAGAATGCGGATTGGGGGAGTCAGACATATAACTAAGTCTTGTGGCATCCTGAGCTCTGCTCCAACCTAGGGGTCCACCTCCCACTGCTAAACTCTAGCAATCTGTGGTCTGGTGCTTAGACTACCCCAGTCTGCACCATTTGACTGCTGCAGGGTCCACCACTTCCAGGCGCTGCCTGTCGGCTGCCTGCCAACTATCTGCATCTCCTAAAACCTCCACTGGAATTCACCCACCATCCACCCTCAACTCTTGCTGCCATCGTTGGAGCATGTCCATGGTCTGGCTGCAGCTCCAGGCTGACCCGGCCTAAAACCATAACACTCAACCCCACCCCTGCCAGATTGCCCCCACCCCGTGCCCCCAGACTCCAACAACCTCAAGGCAAACCTGCTAGGTCATATCCAAAGAGAAATTGCCAGTTCTGCCCAGATCCATCCTTATCCTGCAGGTCCATCCCACACCAGACCTGTGGTCACCCTGCCTCGCTAGCCTGATACAGCCCCTCGGCTTGTCTAGAGTCACCAACCCCCACCTACTATCCATGGCTGCCAACCACCAGTGGTTGCTTACAATGCTTTCGGGGCAATTGGCCTGCATAGTGCCAATTCCACTGTCTGCAGCTGATCTGCCAATGTTTGTTGGAGAGGTCCACTCAACCTGCCCACCAAATAGGTTATCATGGAGATGTAGAAAACCCAAACCACCCAGTGCAATTGTCTACGGGTAGACCTTAGAACCATTCTTACTAGTATCCCACAGAAAAAAACTCATGGCTTCTTAACTACTGCGAAAATAGGGCCAACCTCCACTAAAAGGACATAAACAACAACCTGCATCAGCAACCTCTACAAGAATGCCAGAGAGACAAAATGCAATGTCAGAGGAGGACCTGAACCTAATGAAGTACACAGAAGGAGACACTGATCTGTCACAGAAAGAAATCTTCAGAAAGCTTCTTAAAGCAGGAAATGAAGGAATTGATACATTAAAAGGATGAAATGATAGAGAAAATATAGTCCACATACCAAAAGAAAATATTAGAGTTAAAGGACAAGGTAACAGGATCAAAGAATAAGATAATTCCTCACTAACACACTAAAAGAGGCAGAGAACCATATCAGCCATCTCAAAAATAACTAGGCAGATTTCCACAAACAAGAAAGGCAATAAAACAAGATAAACAAAGAAGCTGAAGAGATACCAGAATAAAATGTAACAAAGAAATCAACAGCAAAAATAGCAAGGAAATTCCTGGAAGAAAACTAAGCCAATTTAATGAATGAGAATCAGACACTCATTCAGGAAGCAGAGAGGACACCAAAAGACTGAACCCCAAGAAGAATTCACCAAGGCATATAGAAGGCAAATTATATAAAAGCAGAGAGGAAAAAGGCAGTCACCTATAAGGGTACTAAGATAAGAAGATGCTCAGACTTAGCAGATACCATGAAGAAGACAAGAGAGTGGAGTAGCAGCTTCCAAAAGTTGAAAGAGAATAACAGAAACTAAGAAGCCTCTATCCTACAAAATATCCATCAAAATAGATCGAGAGGAGTTTTTCAGGACAAGAAAAACATCAGACAACATGTTAAAAGAAACTCAGGATGACAATACCCTTGCCAGTTCATTTTGTAGAGAAGACCAACAATCACAGAGTGCAATTATGAAATGACCACATAGTGCAATACTATCCAGAACTCAACACACCAAAAACAGCCCCCAAGATAGCATTGGCCCAATGGTGAAAAGAAGGTAAGAAAGAAAACCCTCCACACATGCACAACACACTTATAAGGATGAAAGTAATGAAATACCTAACAAAAAGTATTTGATGACATCAAAAAATCCAGATGGATATAATTACTCTGAATGTCAATGGTCTGAACTCACCCATTAAAAGAAAAAGAGTAACAGACTGGATTAGAAAACATAACCCATCAATCTGTTGTCTGCAAGGTCACAGAGAAAAACAGATTGGAAATCAAAGACTGGCAAAAAGTATGCCAAGAAAATGGCAATTTTTAAAAAGCAAGAATTACAATCCTAATCTCTGATAAAATTGATCTCAAGGTGCGAGAAATAAGAATAGGTATTATATAGTTCTAAAGGGAGTAGTAGGTGAAGAGCCAGTGAGAACACTACATATATACATACAATGAGAGACACATGAAATTCATCAATCACACTCTTCAAAAGATGAAAAAGAAACAAAAGGTTCAAAAATAATAGTAGGTGATTCCTATACACATGACTCTGAGAAAGATAGATCATTGGGAAAGAAGTTCAGCAGGAAAGTTACATAAATAAACTGTACAATTAGACAACTAACCTAATAGACATATTTAGAGCTCTTCACCCAAACACAAAATAATTCCCATTCTTTTTTTTTTTTTTTAATTCCCATTATTTTCAAGTGCACATGGCATGTCTTCCAAAACAGATCACATGCTGGCACACGAGACAAGATTGAGTAAATTCAAACAGGTATCTCATCCAGACTTCCTTCTCTGACCACGATGTCATAAAGGAAATCAACAAAAGAAAGATTAAAAAAAAAAAGAATGGCAAATAGTTGGAGGTTGAACAGCTTCTCTCTTCAAAATGAGTGAGTTCTGTGCCAAATTCGAGACAAAATTAGGGAGCTTTCAGAAACTAATGAGAATGAGAACACACAGACCAGAACCTATGGGAACTGCGAAAACAAGAGGAAGCGAGATTTATGTTCAAAACTCTATCACCAACCCTCCATCAATTAGAATAGCTTCAATAAAATAATTCCTCTAATAGCTAAAAAAAATAATAATAAAAATCAGTGCAGAGATAGGCAAGTGTGAAAACAATAAAATAATGCAAAAAAAGTAATATCATAAAAAGTTGGTTCTTCTAAAGGATTAAGAAAATTGAAAAACTATTGGCAAACCTAACCAAAGATAGCAAGAAGCAGACATGCAAATTAAAACAGATAGGATATGCCACCTAAGACCATCAAAGAGAGCTCAATTCACAAAATCAAAAGCAACAGATGTTGGGGGCATGGGGCTTCTGAGATAGGAAGTCTCATCAACTGCTGATGGTCTTGTAGATACAGAAAGCCACCTGGGGAAAGCAATTAGGTGATACTTAAAACAGATGGAATTCAAGTTATCTTACAGCCCAGCTACCCCCCTATTGGCCACCAAGTACACCCAGAATTAAGAAACAGACCATGACCAGACATCTGTGCTTCTATGTTCAGTGTGACACAGTTTACAATTGCAATGAGTTGGAAACTACCTAATTTGCAAGTATTACACATACCTAAAAAGCAGTAATGAAAACATAAAGCATATTGTCTTTTTTTTTAACATGTTGTCTTGATAAAGAATTGGAGAATATTATACTGAGTGAAGTTAGCCAAGCACGAAAAGAACATATACAACATGAGTCCACTGAGGTAAGTTCAAACAGCAGAACCGGCACAGAGGAAAATGCACATTATGCATAGTTTCCTCATAAGGAAACTGGCAGGTATTCTGGCAGGAATCAAGCCTCTAAATAAATAAATAAATAAATAAATAAATAAATAAATAAATAAATAAAATAGAAGTAAAAAAAAATTTTTTAATAAAATAAAAGAGTGCATCAAAAAAGAAAAAGGAAAAAAATTCAAAGGCTGATATCACTGGTGTTGAAAGAATTTGTTAAGGCCTAAGGAGGGAGAAGAGAAGAAAAAAAGATGTCAATGAGGAATTAGGACACTTACTCATGGGGGCATTATTTATTTTTTTGTCTCCACCAAAAAGGGAGAGAGAAAGCAAACCACACTCCAGTGCACCAATCCTTAATGCTCTTGAACGAAACAGAGACAACTGCCAGCTTGATATATGACTCCCCTCCCCCACTCCACTCCACTCCAGCTAGTAACTGTACAGAGGACAGCACTGAGGACACAGCCCAGGAAGAGCAGTGTTGATGAGATAGTTCTGCCCCACCCACATAGGAACAAACTAAAAGGGAAAGAGACCTTGAGAATAGACGTCATTTTGGTAAACCAAGCCTTGAGGACGACATTCCTGCCTGGAGCAGCTACTTTCCAGAGAGGACTGCAGGACTGGCCTCAGCATAAGCCAGGATGTCCCCTCCCTAGATGACACTGCTACATGGGACAGCACTGAAGATAAAGTGTAGGAAATGCAGCCTGTCTGACCTAACTACATGGGGGGCAAACCAAGAGGGGAGTACAACAGACCAGCAATGAGTGCAAAGTCACAAAATCCCTGAGGAATCCTAAGAGTTAACTTCTGAATTGGGGCAGCGTTTGAGAAATCACTGGTGGGGTGATTTTCCCACGGGGAGCACGAGCTCATTGTAAAGGTATAATGGGGTAGGAAAGGCACCATACCTCTCCATCCTTGACTGCAGAAAGAACAATGGGGTCTTGTAAAATGTGCCTAAGAAGGTATAGGAATGCTGATAGAGAGGTGATTCAGAAATATCGATCTCTGAAAGAAAAGGAGACTGGATTTATGGATGATAACAGAGTCTGCTTGCTACTTAATACAGAGACACTCATCTAGTCTGGGTCAGGTCAGCAGTTAGACTTGGAGCTATTGATATGTTCTAATTTTTTTATGCCTATCTATATAAGATAGGCAGGATAAGAAAGCCTAAGAAGACAGCAATGGAACCAATAGTTGGTGGGACCATGGAAGAGGAGGAGGCTGGGAGAGGAGCCATGAGTCAACAATGTCAGGGACAGGTGAACAGCAAGGAATCTAAAATTCACAGTGAGGAGGGTATTGTTTTCATGATTGTGTCTGATCATTGAAATGTATCTGAGAGGAGTTACTGAGAGACAAAAGATAGGTAAACATAAAAATGAAGTAGAAGAAAAGAAATAGAACAAAGAAAAAAGAATTAGAGAAAAGAATAAGGAAGAAAAATTATATATAGGTATAAATATAGGTATGTATATATGTAAGTATATGGGTATCTCGTGTGTGTGTTTACACAAAGAAACTTTGAGCCGCAACTTAAATCTTACCTCAGTACCAGAGTAGTTTGTGCAAACCATGTGGCAATGTATTATACTCATTTTACCAATTATTGCGGAAGCCAAAATGCAGGCATAAGCAAATGTGGTAAAGACAGCTGATATTGCCTGGCTGGGTATTAAAAGATAGCAACTTGGGTCTTAAAGATTTGAGGTTGGGCTGAGCCCCAGTGGCGCAGTGGTTGTGTGTGGGACTGCGGCCCACTGGGTTAGAGGTTCAAATCCAGCAGCAAGGCTGGGCCGCCTACTCCCACCACCAGAGGGCAGTGATGCCCCAAAAACAAAGAAACAAAAAACAAAAAAAGAAGAAAGATTTGAAGTTAAATGAGCAGCCATCTAGCAGGGCAGCAACAAAGTCCACATAGAAGAAGCACACCAGCTTGTGATCACAAGGTGTTGATGGGAATAGGTATAAGAAGTTCAAAAATGAGTAGTCAAATTGATGTGAAGGAGTGCAGACAGAGTACAGACACAAAACCCACCTGCAAGATTATTGGAAAGTCCCTCACAGAGGGATAACATATCCAGGGTGCAGTATAGCACTATTGAAATACGTAAATATCCTCTTACTTTAATATTTCCTCTCCTCACTGTTATGGCCTTAGTTTTACCTCAGTAATCATCTTGTTAGACTTGTATATATTCATTTGTATAATTAAGATAGTCTGATGCATGAAATTCAAGATAGGTAGACCCCTAAGAAACAATAATGGTAGTTGTGATTGCCTGAGAGCATGGGAAGGGGTGTGTGTGCCTGATAGCAATGATGATCGTATAATCCCACTTGCGGGGAATGGATAACAGAATTGTAGGTGAACTGATACATTGGATAGTGTAAGATACAGCAAAAAGTACTTAATAATAGCAATATATTAAGGATTCATGAGGGTGGTAGGGTGGGGAAATGTGAGGATAAAGGGGAGCTATTATCAAAGAATGAATTCAAGCAGAAAGAAAATGTTTTTTAAATGATGGTGATAGCAATTGTACAAATATGCTTGATCTAACTTAATTATGGATTGTCATAATATCTGTAAGAGCTCTTATGAAAGTGAATTAAATATATATTCTTCCCAAGACATTCATATGCTAAAAGAAAAGGTATTTTGTTTTAAAATAATAAATAACTGAAACATATTTTAGACATTTCTAAACAAATTAAAACCATCAACTCTAAGTTGATTCTTTGTTTTTGTTTTTATTTTTAATCCTCCTGGGGAGTTGTGGTCTACTTGAATTGTTCTTGTGAAGAAACACATTCTCCTGTGAAGATGTGATGCTTGGGAGTGCTTTTCCTCATGTTCATTCTCTGTGTAGATGTTTTATTTCACTATTACTAAATACCACCACCAGAGGGTAGACAGGATAAGGATAAGTTATTGCTATTTGAAAGCAGCTGAAATTTTCAAAAGGAAGCCAAGACTGTTAACTATATTAAAGCCTCTGTTTGTCTAGTGTACATCAGAAAGGATTTTTAAAATTTTTGTGTTCAGAACCTTCCTTTAAACAAATGACCGCAATCATGATAATGAAGAGCGAAGAAAAAAGAGCATATTTCCCCACTGGTTCCCTGTCATTCCTTCTGCATTAATTCTCTTTCAAATCTCACGTGAAGATATTTCAATAGCAGAACAACAGAATGAAATAAGATTCGAGTTTTAAAAAGTATTTCAAATGCAAGAGATTTTTTAATGTCAGAATCTAAATATGGGAAATACTTAATGTGGCATTTCATTTGAAGGATGTTTTCTTTTAATCACATTGTTTGAACACATGAAGAACACTCTTCTCTAGTGTTTCTGTTAAGAATGCAAATGCTGCATCTCAGTGTTGGCGAGGGAGAGCCAAGAGTGTACTATGGAAAGGGGGTACAGGTTCTAATTGATGGAATGGAAGAAGCTCTGTCATAGACTACTAAATATTTATAAAAATCACTGTATGCTTAAGGGAACAAAGTCATCATCATTGAAGGAAAAAATACTCCAAAATTGCACACTAAAAACAAAGATGTGAAAATAAAATAAGTCTTTGCTTAGAGCACACTGAACTTCTATGAAGGGTGATGGCATTTTTTTTACAAACCGAGGTTATAGTTGAACAACATGATTAGCATAATTAATGTCACTGTATTGTACATATGAAGAATGTTGAAACAGCAAATTTATTTTTCAAATGTGAGCACAGCAAAAACTTAGCAAGAGTGCTCAGAGGTTGCAGGTGGATTTTTACTAAGACAACCATTGTTGTATCTTCTTGCCATGTTTCTTGCAAATGCATTTCAACCTATCTACTACCAGCGGAAATTGTCCCATTCTGGTCAGCAGATAGATATGAATTTTCAGGTAAATAAAATGTTAATATATTTGTTGTGGTTGTATGGTAAACTTTTTAATCATCTAAAGTATTTTGCAATGCTTTATAATTGCATGTTTTGTAATGTAAACTTCACTGAAATAATTTTAAAGTATTTTCTTATCTAGAATAGTTAAAAATGTAGGGTTTTGCCTAATATTTTCTGTCTTCAAATGAACTCCAATATTTGCAATTGACATCAAAAGACAAAAAATGTTCAATACATTCCCTTAACCATTAGCTTTGTACTAAATGTTCTAAAGTATTTAGAATTTTTAATTGGGCATGCTTTATGTCATAAATACTAAGTCAATGCATACTACATTTTGGAAAGAAATTATATTTTTCCTTTATATAACATCATCTCAACATTAGAAATATAATTAATTCTGAAGAGATCAGGTCTGATTCATCCCTGTGAAACTTTCCAATTGTCATGTTTTCTTTAACATCACTTAAGAAATTTTACATTATTTTTTAATATGTTTAAATTTTAAATTTAAATACTAGTTCCCAAGCACACAAAAAATATTTTAAAAAAGGTGCCATGTTTTCTTGGTGGATAATGTAGAGTTCTCTCTGGTTTATATGTGTCTATCTGTTATTATTTTAAAGTGTTCAAAGTATTTCTAGATATCAATGTTTTAGATGATTCAGAGAAACCTCAATCAGGATGCACAAGAATATTCAGATGCAAATCATCAAAATGAGGCTTGAATACTTATGAAAAACGCAATTTATAAAGGTACTTTCTTGTGCAATTCTTTCTTTTTTTGTAAGCAATTAGGCTTCACTTTTTTCAAGACTAGCCAAACATTCTTAACTAATTAGCAGCTTTTGAATTCCTCAAAATAATCAAGCTGTATATTCCTTAGCTAAGGACAAAATTCACTGGAAAAGAACACCAGCAATAAATCCACTGTACCCTTTTTAAAGGGCAAGTGATAAAAAGAATTTTAATTTTCATAGCATTCATTCATAAACCTTGGCAAGAAATGGTAAGTTCACAAATATTTGTCCAAAATAATATGTTCTCTTTTATTATTAAAAATCTTGTTAAAGCAGAAAACAAAAATAAAAGTTTAGACTATTATAATTAATAACAGAAATATAAATAAAACTATATTAATAGACTATTAATTGCCCTTCCAATTAAAAAATGCACTTGCCAGATGATACAAGAGTCTAAGCCATTATGCAGTAAGAATAGAAAGTACATGAAAATTATTTGTTGACAACTAAACAATTATTGCTTGCCTATGTATAAATTTATTAATATTAAAAGATAATTTTAATATTTCTGTTTCTGTTTGATTATCTGCTTCAAAAGTCTGCAGCAATCATCATGTGGAATTTTAGACTTATACATCTGAAATATATGTTCACAAAATTAAGTAATCACTTCATTAGGTAATCACTTCATACATAATAATAATTACCATCAAATTAAGTATATTTACTAAATACTTTTCCAAATGATATTGTATTTATAGAAATAGCCTCATTTAATTATGTATGCCAGACATTAATAATTATGAAATCTTATTAGCAGAATACATTTTGCTGGCTTAAGAATGTATTTTTATTGACTGGAACATATAAAATATTTTCTTTGTCATTTTTTTAGAATCAGCTATTTTTATAGTGCTGCGAATATAATCTGAGATCAAAATGCTGTATGTCTAAAATTAATTGAAAATATGAAATTAGAAGCACCTGATAGGTCAATTAATTCCAGATTTGAATACAGTGCCTTTTCCCACTTAGTACACATACAGTTGTTTCTCAAATATATAAAATATACTTCATTAGTATAATTTGAAGTAATGAAGAAATAAGTGCTACCTTATTTAAAAATGTACAATTTTCACATAGTTTCTTTTCATTAGTCATCAGAAACAATTTACAGTAGTAAGGAAATATTATTTCAAGAAACTCTAGAATTATAAATTAACAGTGTTGTAACATGAAAAATATGATAGCAATAATGAAAATATTTTTTAAAGAAATCTGTAGTCAACTCTAACTTTCCCTATTACGCTTCTTATAAAAGAAAGAAAAGATGTTTTGGGTCATGGTATTGTATATATAGTATACCATATATTCTGGGAATTGTCAAACCTTACGTACTAAACAATTGAATTAAAAAACCTGAGAGAAGGGCTGAACCCCGGTGGCCTAGTGGTTGTGCGCGGGACTGCAGACCACTGGGATGGAGGTTCAATTCCAGCAGCGGCTCCACAGGAGCAAAGGCTGGGTCTCCTGCTCCCACCAGCAGAGGGCAGTGATGCCCAATAAACAAAAACAAACAAACCTAAGAGAAATAGCAAAATTATCTTTTGCTTTTTCATATTTAATACATAATTTCCTTTATCTAACCATCATGTCTTAGATAGATTTGAGATTAGCATGAAACCAGGAACAAAAATTACTTGCATATTTTGACTCATAGTGACCCTTTAGACCTGCCCCCTTGGAATCATTAAGACGACAGATGTTGACACGAGCAAAAAACTCATCTTTCACCCATGAAACAAGTGATACATTTGAGCCATTGGCCCCAGAGGGAGCAGTCTAATGTGTGACACACTAAAGCACCAGGGCTCGTAGAAATTAGCATCAAGGAAATATACTTCCTGGCTTTTCTGTTCTTCGGGGAAATATGTGGTTTAAAGAAAATGAACTTCAAAATTACTTCTTCTAGTAGCAATTCAGGAATGAGACTACATTTGGACAAACTGTGTGGGTAAGGAGTTCTGGTGGTGCCAAGAAGAGAATATGGGGCTGCTAACTGCATGGACATTTGTTCAAACCCGCCAGCTACTCTGTAAGAAAAAAATGATCCTGTGTGAACCCATAAGGAGAATCATCTCAGAAGCTAAGAAACAATTGCATTATATCCTATAGACTTGCTAAAAATTTGAATGGACTCAACACAGTGGTTACACTTGTTTATGCTGTTTCAAAAAGCTAAGCTCCATGTAACCTGGTGAGAGTGTAATTGCTGAGTAGTGTGCAAAAATAATTTAAGTGCATGTATACATTATACACACTGCTAAGTAAAATATTGTAATCTGGAGAGATTTCCAGTACTGTGCTTTGGAAAACATGTCCAATTTCAAAGTTATATTGTTTAAGGACTATAAATACTTCAAAAGTCCAATCACAATGAATTAGATTGAAAACACATTATGGTATATTTTTATACTGGGCCATTGGAAATTACGAAACCACAACTATGAGCATGAAGAAAGTTGAAAATAAAATACTGAAAGAAAATGTAAGTAATAGGAGCTCAATGGGATTACATTTGTACAATTTCAAAAACAAACTAAACAATACATTGTTTGAGATACAGCCCAATGTAGTGAATCTGTAAAGAAAAGTCAGGCAATAATTGTCACCAAATTTATCCACATTCTGGGGATAAAGGAAATTATGCAAAAGAAGTGTGCATCCACTTGAACGCATACTTCTTTTGCATGTCTCTTAATATGTTTATCTCAGACTAGACAGTGAAGAAGCAAGCGTTCACTTTTGAGTGCTTGTAAATCATAGCACTTCTTGACTTCTAAAAGTTTGAGCAGGTACTTGTGTCACAATAAAATGAGGAATACATATGTGTGTGTGTGTGTGTGCGTGTGTGTGCGTGTGTCTGTGTGAATGTAGTCATAGAATTGGCTGTCAAATGTCTGGTATCTTTCAGCTTCAAATATAAATGGTTTAT
>PVJH01047801.1:0-11118 GCA_004026705.1 Nesogale talazaci | reverse complement strand
GGGTGCTGGGGGGGAGGGGAGCTGAGCTGAGCTGTGATGCTTCTGTGATGGTGCTGCTCAGAGGGGCTGACGACCCAGAGGTGAGGGGGTAACGAGAGGCAGCCAGGACTGCGTGGTGGGACAGGCCTGGGACACCATTGTGCGCTGCACCTGCTTCTTGAACACTGTAGGTGTCACAACTTCCAGGTGGTGGATCTGCTGTCAACTTCAGCGAAGGGGTGGAGTCCAGCCTGTCCATCAGGTCAAAGCCAATGAGGCCTCTGTGTGGGCATGGCCTTCTGCTGAGGAGTCCTTCTCCCTGCAGCCGGGGCATACACTCTCTCTGCTTCACATTCCTGATGACAAGCCAGATGGAGCTGCACTGATGGACCCAGCGCCCTGGAGCTGGAAGAACCACAGGAAGATCCCTGAGAAGCTTCCACCGTCACTGGACCCACAAGATTTCCCACCACTGGCCTGTGATCTTCTTGCATTCGGCGTCATTGCATGTGTTGCCTGAGTCTGATGAGGAATAAATATCAGATTTATGGACTTGATCTGGACTGGGCCAGGATCTTTTCCTAATATACGATTAATCTTTGGTATAAAACCCTCTTTTAAGCACATGAGTGTCTCTGCATTTGTTTCTCAAGTCAATTCAGACTACCACATGGACAGAGAGCCCGGACTGGAACTCAATACGAGGCTCCTGAGACCCTCTGTGTTCTCCAGCATAGCAGCTTGCCCAGCCTCGTAGACGGTCTGAGACAGAAGACGGCAGGGCTCTGAGCCCCTGGTGCAGGCAGGGCTGTGGGAACATGATTATCGTGATGGGTCTGGGAGCAGTCAGGAGCTCCCCAGGTGGGAAAGAGGCAGGACGGCAGCCCTGGGCTGAGAAATAGCCCTGCTCCCAGCCTGCCACGTCCTCTGCCTATCACACACCTCTGCCAATGTCATGTCAAGCCTCTTCCGGGCCTGAGAGAACACATGCAGGGAGGTGTCAGGCAGGATGTTCTGAGAGCCTGAGCAGCCAGTTCAGGATGCATGAACCCCCCAGGGCCCCTCAGACCCTTCCCAAGCCTAGATGGTGGGGAGGGGCAAGCTGGCAGACAGAGAGATCTACTAAATCACATCTGGGCTGTTATGTCCATGAATACCTGGGTGCTGCAAACGACTCTCTGTCACCATTGCTAACCAAGAGGTTGGGGGTTCAAGTCTATCCAGAGGCACCTCAGAAGAAAGGCCTGGCGAGCTACTTCAGACTAATCAGCCACGGACATCCCTACAGAGCACAGCTCTGGTCTAGCACAGGTGGGCGTGGCATGCATAGACTTACTCAGTGCTTAGCAACTGATCTCTTCAGGCACTCTGACCAGGGCTGGGTGAGAATCAAGGAGCCTCAGACCAGCCCTGTTGGGCGGGGAGCGTGTCAGGGTCCTGAGAACCACAGAGGGGGTCCAGTCAGGAAGGGCCAAGCCTGGAGAAGAGACTGGATCCTTGAAGCCTTGTCCTACAGAGCCCAGAGGATGGCAGCGAGGGGACGCTGAGGGTTTCCAAGGCAGATGGCAGATGGGTCCCTGCAGAGGGAGCAGGGACCCGGGCTGGGGTAAAGCAGCTCATGAAGTGCTACTGACCAGCAAGCGGCGCTGGTGAGCAGCAAGCATGACAGGTGGCCCGCAGGGAATCTGCTCCACCAGGCAAGGTGGTTACTAAGGCAGAGCCAAGGAGCCCTTGCAGTGTGGCAGTTAATTTTTTTTTTTAATGCACTACCACCAAGTCAATTCTGACTAATATCAACACTATGGGACAGGGTGGAATTGCGCCCATAGGCTTCAGGGACTGTAACATTTAATGAAATAGGAAGCTTCATCTTTCTCCCACAAAGCAGCTAGTGGTGGTTTTGAACCGCTGGTCTGTGGTTAGTGGCCCGACGCGTAACCCACTACACCACCAGAGTTCCTGGAGCAGGGTGAAGCCCTACTAAGTGAAAAGCCACTTGTTCAAACCCACCAGACACTGCCTGAGAGACAGGCGGGGCATCACAGGAGGGTGATGTACGTCCTTGGCTACCCAGCCAGTGCTTTATTCTCTCCTAGAGGGTCGCGCTCAACGTATCTGAGACTAAAAGAATCTAAGAAAACATTCCTGCCTTGAGCTGCACTATTGAAATAGTCTAAGGGTAAAATATTGAATGATGCAGGAAGTGTCAAAAGAAGATGGAAATAATACACAGAGTCACTGTACCAAAAAGAACTAGTTGACATTTCACTCTTTCAGGAGGTAGCATCGAAGCAAGCACCAATGGTTCTGAAGAAGTCCACGCCGCACTGAAAGCATGACCCCAAACAAGACTCCAGGAATGGTAGACTACTAACTGAATGCTTCAACAAACTGATGAAGCGCTGGAAGTACTTCATCATCTATGCCAAGAAATTTGGAAGAGAGCTCCCTGGCCAACTGAAAAAGGAATTTGACTCAAAGGAAGACACACAATGTATGGGTAGCCTTGAGAAGGATGGGAGTTCCAGAACCTTTCAGTGTGCTCATGAGGAACTTGTACATGGATCAAGAGGCAGTGATGTGACTAGGATGAGGGAATGCTGTATGGTTTAAAATCAAGAAAAGCCCAACTATCAAATGATACAGCATCTGGGGTCTTCAAGGCAAGATAAACAAGCAGCCATCTAGCTGAGAAACAACACAGCCCACATGGAAAAAGCACACCAGCCTGTGTGATGATGAGGGGTCAATGGGATCGGGTATCAGGTCAAAGACCCAGAAGAAAAAAATCACAATATGAATGAGGGGAGGGGTGCAGAGTGGAAACCCAAAGCCAATTTGTAAGCAGTTGGACATCCCCTTACAGAATAATCCTGGGTAGAAGATGGGCCAATCAGGGTGCAGCGTAGCACCAATGAAACATGCAGCTTTCCTCTGGCTCTTTAATGCTTTCTCTCCCGCACCTCCCACCACTATCATGATTCTAGCTAGATCAGATCATGTACATGGGTACCAAGCTGGAAACACAGGGAGTCCAGGACAGATAAAATTCTCAGGATCAATATTGAGAGTAGCCATACCAGGAGGGGAAGGAGAAGGTGGGAGGAGAGAGGGGGAACCGATCACAATGACCTAACTAAAGCTCCCTTCCAGGGGGATGAACAACAGACAAGGGAGTTGGGGGAGGCATCACATGGTGTAAGACATGAAAATATAGTCATAATTTGTAAGTTCATGGCAGGGAAGGGGGGGAATGAGAAGCTGATACCACAGACTCTAGTAGAAAGGAAATGTTTTGAGAATGATGATGGCAACAAATGTACAAATGTGCTTGACACGATGGATGGATGGATGGATTGTGATGAGAGTTGTACGAGCCCCCAGTAAAATGACTTTTTTTACAAAAATCAAAAAAGGTGTCCATCCAGGTTCTATCCTCTCATCAGAGTCATTCCATTTGTATGCTGAGCAAGTATTCGGAGGAGCTGGGTTCTATGAAGAAGAACGCAGTGTTGAGACAGGGCGAGAGCTAATTAACAACTCGCGGTATGCAGAGGACACAACCTTGCTCGCTGAAAACGAGGTCTTAAAACAGTTGCTGAGGAAGATCAAGGATTGAAGCCTTCAGGATGGATCACAACGCAAGGTCAAGGAGATCCAAATTCTCACAACTGGATCAACTCTGACCACGAGGTACCATCTTGATAAACGGAGAGGAGGTGGACATTGTCAAGGATTTTGTCTTGCTTGCGTCCATAATCAATGCTCATGGAAGCAGCAACCAAGACATCAAAAGACTGCTTGCGGGCTGAGCCCCAGTGGCGTAGTGGTTGTGCGCAGGACTGCGGCCCACTGGGATGGAGGTTCGAGTCCGCAAAGGCTGGGCCTCCTACTCCCACCACCTGAGGGCAGTGATGCCCCACTCCCCCCCAAAAAAAATAAAAAAAGACTGTTTGCCCTGAGTAACCTGGCCGCACGAGACCTTGAGCGTGCTGGAAAACAAGGATGTTACTTTGAGGACGACGGTGTGTCTGACTCAAGCCCTGGTCTTTCCAGGTGGCTCAGGTGTGTGTGAAAGTCAGATCTTGACTCAGGAAGGCTGAAGCAGCAGCAAGGCAGCAGAAGGATGGGGCTGGCAAAGACTCTGGACAGGACCACGGAATGCCAAAGGAACAAAGAGATGCGTCTTGGAAGAAGCCCAGCCAGAATACTCCTGAGAGACGGCATCTCTGACGCTCTGGACGTGTGGTCAGGAAAGACCAGTCCCTAGAGCAGGACTTCATGCCTGGTAACATTGATGGGGCGGGGGGAAAAGAGGAAGGCCCTAGACAAGGCGGAGGGGCACAGTGGCTGCAACAATGGGCTCGAGCATAAGAACAATTGTGGGCCTGGTGCGGGGCCTGGCAGTGCTTTGTTCTGTTGCACAGAGGGCCGCTGGGAGTCAGCGCTCTCTCAACAATAGGTTTGTTTGTTTGTTTGTTTGTTTGTTTGGGCAGAAACATAACTCTGGAGCAGACGGGGAAGTAGGCACCCACTTGTGATCCCCGACAACTCAGGCATGACCCTCGCATGATGTTGAAAGCACCACTGGTGGTGAGCCCCCGCTTCCATAAAAACGGACGTGAGTTGGAATCCTGATCACTGCTGTCTGGGACCTTGACCAAGGCCTTGCCCCACCGAGCTTCAGTTTCTGTAAAGCAAAGCCCTGTAAACTTGAGTCCTTCCCCACGGGGTTGCTGTGACATGCGAATGGGAAAAAGCAGGTGCATGTCATCAGGGATAGGAACCTTCCTTGATATGAAGTAGGCGTGCAGGCATCAGGGTCCGCTTGGCTGTGGTCCACATCTGCCTGAACCTCTGAACCAGGGTCCCCTGGCTTCCTAGGGTTGCCATGACAAAATACCACCAACTAGGGACCCCTGGCCATAGCGTTTCATTGCCCTGAAGTCTGGTGGTTTGAATTCAGGGTGTCAGCGAGTCGTATTCCGGGCAAAACCTCTTCTCTCGTCTCTCCCACTTCCAGGGGTTCCTTGGCAGACAGCTGCAGCCCTGCAGGGCCCTCCTTCCGCCAACTGTCTCCCTGATAAGGGGCCCCCTTCAGATTGGATGAAAACCCACCCCTGTCCAGCATGACTTCATGTGAACTGATAACATTGTCAAAGAACCTATATCCTAATAAGGTCACACTCACGGCTCCCGGGGTTGGGACACCATGGGGAGGCTGGGGTGGGGGGATACCATCCAGTCCATGAGGCTTCCTCCCCCACACCCCTCACAGAGCGGGCTAGTGCCCACTGGGCCAGCACAGAGCTTTGGGAGCAGGGCAGGGCTGCAGGGCAGGGAGCCAGGCTGGGCAGCAGGGCTGGGCCCGGGACCAGGTTGTGACTTTGGCTGCACAGCATGTGCCAGCATCTGCCTCATGCGGGACTCGAGGCTTCAAAGGAGAAGATGTACGTGTCCAGGCCTGGATAGGGTGCACCTTCCTGGTGACCCCCGCCCCTGGAGCTCTGGAATACTGGTCCAGCACCGCCCAGAGGCAGGTCAAGAGCTCCAGCCCACCCAGCTCCCAGCCTCTCTGCAGGACAGAGTAGATCTACCTCCGAGGGTTTCTGAAGCTGTAAATCCCCACAGGAGAGAAACTCATCTTTCTCCCAAGAAGCAGCTAGTGGCTTTGAACTGCTGACCTTACAACCAGCAGCCAAGTGCTTTAGCCGCTGTACAACCAGGGCTACTTCTCCACCGCACAAGGCCCTGTTCTGGTCACAGGGCAGGTTAACAGAGGTGAAGGTCCACGGCCAAGAAGGGGGCCAAGTGGAGCCAGAGGGCTACATCCTCCTAGAAGCCTAGGGGCCTTGTTTTATAAGTGAGGAACCTGAGGCTCAAAGGACGGGAATGACTTGTCTAAGATCACCAGGGACCAAGTAGCAAAGCCCAGGTGTGGACCTCAATCTTGCAAATCCAGAGTCACCCAGAATGGTGGCCTTCCAAGGGAGGGCAGGGGAAGAGACCATGATGTCTCCTTCCCCTTTCAAAAGAAAGTTCTTCTACTTCATCTCACCCAGTGAGCCTGGTATTGGTGCCTAGCTATGAGAAAGCAAAGACTCAGAGAGGTTAAGTAACTTGCCCAAGGTCACACAGTAAAACCCGGGTCTGTCTCTGACTCCAGAGTTCTTTCCTTAAGGCCAGGTGATGGTTTCTTCTCTCTGGGATCAGCCTGCCATGGACCAAACAGAGGTGTTCCCCTCAACAAGGGTCCCCCTCCCTAGGGAACCACAGATCTGGATTAAAAACCCCAGCTCCCGAAAATGGGGGTGGGAGTATTTTGAGCACGCACAACACAGGGCATTTCCTGCCATCTCCCCTCCTCACCTCTGCCTGCTCCATTCAAGACTGCACTCAGGGGGAAGTGATCCCGGCCTTAGGAGGCAGCCCCATTGAGAATTCCTCCTAACTTCACAGCAGCCAGGTCTCCACCCAGGCAGGGACTGATGGCCGCCAGCCAAGGTGCCCCTCAGCGCCCCACGCCCCTGGAGCTTTCCCAAAGGTGCTAGGAGCTGCCTGATGCTGGTGAGAGGCACAGGGGGAACGGGGTCTAGGGGACTAGCCTGACCTGCTCGGGGCTCCTTGCTTGGGCCCCCGAGATGTCGGAGACCCACCTGGCTCAGGCGAGGCCCCAGGTCTGCACGGCCTGGTTAGTGAAGTTTCCCCATCAAGCCCATAGAGCTGAGCGGCCTTCAAGTGAGCATGGACCAGAGCCAGCCACCATGCCACGCCCACTGCCCACCTTCCCCAGCCCAGCCTCCTGAGAGCAGGGAGTGCCCGTGAGAACGTGGCAGCCAGACTCGGGGAGAACAGCCAAAACACCCGCAGCCAAGCCTGAGGTAAGACTGTGAGTGTTCTAGAAAGAAGTCTGGCAAGCCTAGCATGTCATTCTCGAGCAAGATGTCCAGTGCTCTGCAGAGAACGCAGATTCGGGAAGCAAGCACTCTCGGTCTTCTGGGATCTGGCGGACCGAACATCACTCCCTGGCCAAGGTACCTCTCTGCTCTTCATGTGAGTCCTGGTAGATAGAAAGGGGGTGTGTGTCCGTCTGTCTGTTCATCTGTCTCTCTCCCTGCCTCTCTGGCCCCTTCCCTTCCTTCCTTCTTTCCTAACTCTCCGCTACAAAATTTAAAAGGGGAGGGGGGGCGCATTAAAGGAACAAAGCAGCTCAGCCTTGCCATCACAAGCACCTCCAGCAACATCACTTCCCCCCAGGCCTGCCTTTGCCCCTACCCTCCCTTGCCCCACCCTTGGCCTCCAGTGTGGCAGCTTTGGGATTTGGGGAGCTCCCTCATCTGCTGTCAATTTGAGGACTCAGAGTGAAGCGGTGGAGTTCCTCCCCTAGGCCCTCGTTCACAATGTTTAAGGTTGCCTCCAGCTTTCTTGCTGCTCTCAACAAACACTGGAGGAGGACGCTGAGGCCCAAAGCTCGTCTCAAATTCTGAAATGTCTCCTGGGGGCTGCTTTCTCAGAAGTAAGGTGACAGGTCAGAAAGGAGGAAAGGGGTGAAGGTTCTACAGCCCACAAGCCTCTCTGAAGATCAGTCCATTGTGCCTGTGACAGCCAGAGGCCATGACGGGGAGGGCCGCTGGCACGCCTCCACCTGGGAATAGTCTGCATCGTTGGCCCTTGAAATATCCAGAGGCTATCTCCAGAGAGGCTCCTTCTTGGATGGAACCTCACCAGATAAGCAGCAGCAGCTGAAGATGTTTCATTGGGCTTCGTGCGGACACTATGCTGTGTGGCCATGGCCCAGTTACTTGACCTCTCTGAAGTGTGTTAGTCTGGGTAAACTAAAGAAACAAATCAAGAGACACTCACATGTGTACAGGAAAGAACTTTATATACAAGAGCAATTGAATATTGCTCCTAGCCCAGTCCAGATCAAGTCCATAAGTCTGATATGAGTCCATATGTCTGATATCTGTAAAGTCCTCACCCTCATGAAACACATGCAATGACGCCAAATACAGGAAGACCACAGGCCAGCAGGTGGAAGGTCTTGTGGATCCAGTGGCCTTGTAAGCATCTCAGCACTGGCAGAGGTCTCCACGTGACTCCTTCGACTCCAGAGGTCTGGCTCCATCAGCCTCTCTCCATGTGTCTTCTCCACAGGGATGTCTTGTAGGGACTGAGCATGTATTCCACCTCCAGCGAGCTTTGTATCTCCTTAGCACCTCCAAATGAGGTCATCAAGCTGCTACCTGATTGACAGGCTAGACTCCACCCCCTCACTCTGAGTCCTCAAATTGACAGCAGATGATGTAACCACCACATGTGGAATGGCGAGCGTAGTGGCATCCTCTTTCCTAAGGCTGCTGCAAACGTGAATGGAGATGACGTGTGCCATGTTCTTAGCCCATCGCTGTGCAGGGACACAACAGAACCCTCACAAGGACTGGCCTCTGTCTACAAGGCTGCCCCCCTTCCCCGAGTCTCCATTTCTGCAGTGATATATTTGGAGAAGGCTGATTCTGACTCCCAAAGTCCCTGGGGAGTCAAGGAATAGAACCAGGCTGACAAAACTCTACCCCTTAAACCAGTGGTTCTCAACTTTTCTAATGCTACGACCCTTTAATACAGTCTCTCATGTGGTGGGGCCCCCAATCATAAAATTATTTTCTTTGCTACTTCATCACTGTCAGTCTGCTACTGTTATGAGTTGTGATGTAAATATCTGATATGCTTGATGTATTAGGTGACCCCTGTGAAATGGCCATTGGACCCCCAAAGAGACCATGACCCACAGGTTGAGAACCACTGCCTTAAACGAAGGAGAACCAGTGGGCACATTGTAGGCATCCTCAGGATGGGGAGTGGGCCCCTCCCCTTGGCTTCAGCCTCAGGGCAGCTCCGGGTGATGCAAAATCAGAGGTTGTGTCTGAGTCTACAGAACAAAGAACTCCCCAGACCTCCAGTTCTAGCCCCCAGGATCCTGTGGTTTGCACAGCCCTGGGGTCCAGTTCCAGAGGTGCCAGTCCAGAGATGTGTGTGCTGGGACAAATGCACCAGCCTCTCTGAGCCTCATCTTCCTCCCCTCCTCCATCACTGCCTCTCAGTCTCCTTAGGAAGATCCAGCAAAACCAAGCAAGCCTCACAGCCATGCAGGCAATTCCCATTCCTGGCGCCACCCTAGGGCTGAGCAGACCTGCCTCTGGGGGGGGGGGGGGGGTTGTGACTTTGTCCATCTTTGCAGGGGCAGACAGCTTCCTCTCTCTCCTGCAGAGTTGCTGGTCAGTTCAAACCACTGGCCTGGAGTTAGCAGCTCCATGCACCCCCAGCATTCCTGGGGACTCTGTAGAAGTCAGTGACATCACTGTTACTGGGTTGATTCCAACTCAGGGTGACTCTAGAAGACAAGGTGGATTCCCAGGAGAAAGCCTCATCTTTCTCTCAAGGAGCATCTGGTGGTTTCAAACCGCTGACCTTGCAGCTCAACTCATAACCATTAGGCCACCAGGACACACATTCACTGCCATTCTCCTGCCCCTGCAGATCCTAAAGGGGAGACCCTTCTGGTGGGGAGGTTTGCGGGGAGGAACTGATGCCTGTTATAGGGAAATGAGAAGGATTTAGGAGGCGATGCCTAAATTTGGGGTAGGGGGAGACAAAGAAAAACTAATTTGGGCTTGTGCTTTGGGGACCAGCCTTCTCAGCCTGCCCACTTCCACCTCCGAGGCCAAAAGGTTGCCCTGCAGGAAAAATACCAGGTCCCAGGATTCGGATTCAGATCCCACAAGAGCGGCCCGAGAGACCCCAGCACCCTTCTGCTGCTCCTCTGTGAACAGCAGCAACACCTGAGGTCCCAGGGAAGCAGCTTCAGTCCCCCGGCCATCCAGACTCAGGGACTCTGGGGCCATTGGAGGTGGAGACAAATCTTTATAAGGAAGTGAACTCGGGCTGAGCCCCGGTGGCGTAGTGACTGTGCGCAGGACTGCGGCCCACTGGGATGGAGGTTTGATTCCAGTTCCATGGAGCAAAGGCTGGGCCTCCTACTCCCACCACCTGAGGGCAAGGATGCCCCCCCCCCCAAAAAAAAGGGAAGTGAACTCACCATAGCAGGAGGCATGCAAGCAAGGGGGCAGACCGGGTAGGACGGATTGCTGGAAGGAGAGCTTTGAGTTGCATTGTCTGCACGTATTCAGTCCATCAGTCAGCAGACACCAAACAGTTCTTCACACCTCTGCATCTACCCCTCAGCTAGGTGCCAAAGTGGTCAAGGTGGGGGTCCTATGTCCCTGATATCAGATCCCACAGGGAAGACAGGGTGCGCTGACAGGACAGAGAGGCTTCTAAGTCCACCTGAAAGGAGGAGGGTGGCAAAGGGAGGGAGAACTGAGTGAGGGAGGGGCTAAGAGAACAACGTTGGCTGGGAAAGCAGGAAGACTTGGAGGTGGAGGAGATTTGCAGGCTCTGAGGCTGGGAGAGTTGGACGCTGGGGAATAGGGAATGGAGGGACAGGATCCAGGCAGAAAGCAGAGCACAAACCAAGGTTCCAAGCAGTGACGTCCAGTAGAACCCCCTGTGATGGTGGAATGCCTTGTCCAGTACAATAGCTGACCGACACGGGACTACTGAACAAGTGAAGTGTGTGTGATCAGTGTGACTGAGGAGGGAATTTCTCGTTTCTCTTCCATCGACTTCCGATGGCACACTAGCCCAGTGGCCACCACCACTGGGCAGCTGGATCACAGGTGGGCCTTGCCCAGGTATGGGCGTGCAGTGGCCTAGGAGGGGAGAAGGGTGCCGAGGGGCTGGCCCAGGTCTCCTTAGACTTGGTCCTGGAGACAGTGGGGGCCACAGAGGAGTGGGCTCGGATTCATAGGCCCTTCCGAGCGTAGGAGGAGGAGTGCTTCCAGAGTGTGGCACTGGAAGCAGAGGAGTCAGGGACTGCAGAGGACAGGCTGCCACTGGGCTGGGCAGGAGCCTGGGGGAGTAGCCCAGGGCGAAAAAGCTTAGGCCCTGGGGAGGAAGGGATGGAGTAGGCTGAGCAAGAGGATGTGGAGGGATATGAAAGGGCAGAGTGATGATCTGACAGCCCTGCGTCGGTCCTGGACCGCTCCAAGCCTCAGTTTCCCTGTCTGTGAAATGGCACTC
>PVJH01047800.1:0-11114 GCA_004026705.1 Nesogale talazaci | reverse complement strand
CTACTAAACTCCTATTATTTCCAACAATCCTACGGTGGACACCTAAGGATTCTCAATATATAAAATCATAGATCTGCGAATAGCGAGTTTCAATTATTCTTTTCCCACTTGTATTGCTCTGATTTCTTGCTGCTATTTTGTGGTACTGGCAAGGACATTAGTGCAATGTTGACTATGCATAGGGGTAAGAAACACCCTTGTCAGTTTCCCTGATTCAGTGGAAATGTTTCAACTTGTGTTAGCTCAGGATGACTACAGAAGCAAATTCAGAGACATTCATGGATATATAAGAACCAACTTTATCTCAAAAAGTAATTGTATATTAAGAAAAAAATCCAGCCCCAGTGCAGATCAAATCAATAGCTCCATTATTAGCCTATATGCCCAGCATTAGTTCAAAAATTCCTCATCAGACTCACACAGCACTTGCAATGATTCCAAATGCAGGAAATTACAAGCAGGTGGCATGGAATAGCTTTTGAATGCAGTGGTGAGGGAGGCATCTCTGGCTGCCACCAAATATCTGCTCTTCCTTCTTTGCTGACAAGTCCTAGGTGACTTGTGAACAGAAAAGTGAAGGAGACAGAGAGAGAACAAGCGACAGGGAGAGAGAGAGAGACAGACAGACAGACAGACAGACAGAGCTACCTCTTATAATGGCAGGATCAAGAGAAAGCTGGTTCCCAGAATCCTTAAGAGAAGGCCATGCCCACAAGTAGGCAACATCAGGCTGTGGCCTGACTGACAATCTAGACTTCACCCCTTCGTTCCTTTATCAAGTTGACCTGAAATTGGGTAACTACCACACAATTTTCCTCCATTGAATGTGTTACTGGCTACTGAGATTTTCTATATGGTTTTTATTATCTTCAACATCCTCCCTTTAAACTCTCTCTTCTTGAGAACTTTCATTAGGAATGGGCATTGGATATTATCAAATGCTTTTTCCTGCATCAATTTTATAATCACATGGTTTGTATTCTGTTTCTTGTTAAATTGTTGTATTACATTATTTTTTTTCAAATATTGAGCCATCCCTGCATTCCTGGTATGAATGCCACTTAGTCATGATATGCATTTTTTGATAAATTGGATTTTCTTTGTCAAGATTTAGTTGGGAATTTTCATATCTATATTCATGAGAGGTATTGGTCAGTGGTTCTCTACTTTTGTGAGGTCTTTGTCTGGTTTTGGTATCAAGGTTATGCAGTCTTCAGAGAATGAGTTTGGGAGTGTGGAAGGTTTGACTAGGATTGGTCTCAGTTCTTCTCTGGTTATTTGGTAGAATTCTCCTGTGAAGCAATCATGACTAGGTCTATTTTAAGTTGGTACTATCATTTTCTTCTTTTGCTATGGCTTTATTAGAGTTCTTAATGTCCACATGTGTTAATTTAGGGAAAGAGTGACTTTTCAGGTATTTGCCCATGCCCTCCAAATATTTAGTTTGCTAGTAGAGTCTTTCTTAGTACTGCATTATCCATATTTTCATTCATTGAAGCCTGCTGTGCATTCCCCTGCTTCTTCCATAATTCTAGATATTCATATCTGCTCCTCTTTTTCCTTTGTAGTTCTTTAGTAGGTCTTGTCAATTTTTTTAAACCTTTCAAAGAACCTTGCAATCATTCCCATTGTGTTGTTCAGCTCTTCATTTCTTTACTAAGGTTCTAAACTTTTGCTTTTTCTTTCTTTGAGAGTGCTGTGTCAAAATGACCTAATATACTTGTTATGTAGTGCTTTCCTTCTCAACTTTTTGAGTATTTTGTTCTTGAGTTTCAAGGGTCTGTCATAGGGCACATGTATGTTTATTATGGTTATGGGTTCTTGTTCCATTGATCTCATGAGCATTATATAATGTTTACTTTTGTCTCTCATTAAATAGTGTACCTTGAAGCTTATTTTATCTTATATTCATATTGCCACTCATGCTTTTTTTGCATTGCCATTAGCTTGATAGATTTTTTCTTGCCAAACTTTAATTCTAAATCTACTTTTGTCTTGAGTTTGAGATGACTCTTAAAGGCAGCAGATAGATGGATCTTACAGTCCAATCCATCTGCTTCTCTTTTTCTTTCTTTTTTTTGGCATCACTGCCCTCTGGGGGTGGGAATAGGAGGCCCAGCCTTGCTGCTGGATTTGAGCCTCCAACCCAGTGGGCCACAGTCCCACACACAACCACTACGTCACCGGGGCTCAGCCTCTTTTTCTTTCTATAGGTGTGCTCAATCTATTGACATTCAGTGTGATTAAATCTAATTGTAGATTAGTTGCTTTAATTTTATGCTACTGTGTTTGATATTTTTTTTCGTTCTTCCCTTTTAACTATTTGGTTCAGAATATTTCTTTCTTATTTTCCTGCTCTAACACTTGGTTTTGCCTTAGAGTCAGGTGCATCTTATGGTTCAAAAAGTACAGTATACTTGAGTGTACAAATGTACTTGAGTCAATGGATGTATGGACTGTGATTAGAGTTGTATGAGTCCCCAATAAAATGTGAGGGAGGGGTTTATTCTTGCTTTCTTTGTCCATTAGATCTGTAGTGCTTTGAGTACTATATGGGGTATTGGTGCTAAACACTGTGGTGGTCTCATATTCTTGTGATACAGTTGATGGCTGTTGCCCATAAAGGTTTGGATAGTAATTTTCATAATGCTAGCTTTGTTTTTACTAATTCTGTACATATTTCTTTAGTTGAGAAAACTTATTTCTCCACAAAATTTCATGGAAAGTTTTTCTAGCTACAGTGTTCTTGGATTTCAGTTGTTGACTTTTAATTTTCAGAATATGTTGCTCCAATTTCTTCTTCTTTTCTTTACTCACTGTTATTATTGTCATCAGTGCTGACTCAGATCACCAATTTCTTCTTTAATTCACAGTCTCTACTTGTGCTTATCCTTATACGGTAACCTTTCATGTGACTGTGTGTTTTTCTCTAGCTGCTCTCATAATACTCTCCTTTTCCTTAAGGTTGGAAAATTTGGTTATTACATGCCTCGATGTGTTTTGAGGGGGAGAGGGGTAATCTTCTTGGTGTTCTCACTACTTCCTGTATGGTGATCATCTCCTCTTTTGGGATATTGGGGGAATTTTATTTCATTGATTCTCATCCTATTTTAACTGTAGACTCATGTGTTTCTTCCTCCTCCAGGACCCCAATATTTCTAATGTTATTTTGCTTCGTGCTATCCTACATTTGTCTCAAGATTTCCTCTGTTTCTTTTCCTATTTGCTTGATTATTTCTTTCATTTACTCAATTCTGCTGGGGTGTCTTTGAGTTCCATTTATTCCACTCTTTTGGTCAGGTTGTTTATCTAGTTTTAATCTTCTGATACTTCCTTCCTATACTCCTGATTTTCTTTTGGTGTAAGGTCTCTAGTTTCTCCACTTTTTCATCTGTTTTCATGATTGATCTTCTAATTTCTTGTAAGGTACTAGCAATATTTCCTTATTTTTATATCTTGCAATTCAATGGCTTGATAATCTGTGTATTCCACTGGGTTTTGGTGATCTTGAGATGTTGACGTTCAGTAAGGGTGCAGTGTAGCACCGATGAAACATACAGCTCTCCTTTGGTTCTTTAATGCTCTCCCCACCTTCATCATGACTCTAACTGTACCTTACAAATATGGCTGGACCAGAGCATGTACATGGGCACAGACAAGAGCTGGAAACAGGGAATATAGGACAGATAAAGCCTTCAGGATCAATGTGGAGAGTAACCATACTACGAGAGTCAGGGGAAGGTTGGTGGAGAAAGGGGAAACTGATCATAATGACCTGCTTAAAACCCCCTCCCAGGGGAATGGACAACAGACAACAGGGTGGGGGGACAAGTCAAAACATGAAAAAATAATTTGTAAATTATTGATGGTTCATGAAGAAAGGAGGGAGTGAAAAAAATGAGGAGCTGATGCCATGGGTTCAAGTACAAAGAAATGCTTTGAAAACAATGATGGCAACATACCATATTTTATAAGATGCACTTTTTTTCATTCAAAAGTGGGAGAAAGTGGTGTATCTTGTGGTCCAAAGATCTTGTACCCTGGAACGTTTTTAGCATATTGGTATTATTTGATTCAGAATATTTTTTCTTATTTCCTTGTTCTAAAACCCGACTATGTCTTACGGTCAGGTTTGTCTTATTGTCCAAAACTACCATGTGTACAAATGTATTTGAAGCCAGGGATGGATGTATGGACTGTGATTAGAGTTGTACAAATCATCAGTAAAATGAAGGAAAAATATGTTGGCATTTATTTTTCTTGATTCTTTTTGTAGAAACTGCTGGAGGCTGTTGTTTATGTGCCAGAGTGGCTGATCTGTTGGTGCTTCTTAGGCTTCTGGGTTTTGTAGGGGTGTAAGTATTGACTCTTTTAGATAGAGGAGGATCACATAGATACTAGAAGTTGCATTATGTGCAGATAAGGAGGGAGTGTTAGTTGGTCGAGTGTGAGGAATATAATATATATGCCTGGGAATAGGCTCCAGGAGTGATATTAATGACAAGAAGATTTCATGTGCTCCATAGTAATTTTTTAATGTGCTGGAGAAGAGAGTGTTGTACTAAATGTGATACTATGTGGTAAGTAGTACGGGAGTGTGTGTGTGTGTGTGTGTGTGTGTGTGTGTGTGGTCATGAACTCTATATCTTGAAGTGCTAGTGCTTATGATTTTTGATAGATAAATTAGGTCCACCTGAGTCACTTGTTAACCCTGTATGTGATTTAGGGAGGGAAGCCCTTCAGTCAGTGTGTTTATAACAGTTGGGTCTTTTATTGTAGATTTCCCGTGACTTAGTATTATTGGCTCTTTGAGTGTTGTCTTGGAACAAGGGGTATGGAAGGTGCTTGATAATCTTGGTCCCTCTGGTCCTGCTAGAGTAGGTGGAAAGCACCTGCATAAATATGGTGTGAGGGAAACTCAAGTCTCTCCGTGAGGTATGTCCTGTGTCCTACTCATAGAAGATAATATATTTTGGGCTATTATAAAATACTGGAAAGTGTAAAACTAGAGTGATGGAGGTCCTTTTGATCATGGTAGGGAAGGGGTATGGGTCATGACTGAGTTCACAGAGAAGGAATGTCATTGCAGCTCTTGGGATTAGCTCTCAGGGGCTATCCTTGGATGTGGAATTCTGACCTGTTCTTGGGAAACAGGCTGTGTGGGGATATTACACCATACTGGTAGGTCACAGAACCAGGTTGAAGTGAGAGTGTTGGTGGTAAATGCCAGCCCAATGATCTTGGTAGGACATGGGGACAGCTCATGGGCAGAGGCAGTAAAGTTAAAGAGCCACAGCAAGTTGTGGAAACAACAAAAACTGGAAGGAGAGGTCTGAACCACAAATCCTAGGATACTGAGATATAAGGTATAGGATCTGATTTCCCAAGGATAGCCTTCTCAGCTCTTGATTTTCTGGCCTCACAATAGGAGTACAAAGGGGCTGATACTACATAAGCACCATCTTCCCAGAAGTCCTCTGTTTTTGTTTTTCTGGTTTAATTTAGAAAACTCTCAAACATTTGTTTTTTATGTATAACCGGTTAGGCTTTATTTAAATAATTTACCAATTCTACATTAAAATGTTCCATTTTGACTAAGATTACATCATTCATCACTGAGATAATTAAGGTTGATAATTATCAAGCTGGCTGATGAAAACATGTGGGATAAATTGAAGGGCAGAGAGATAAATGACTCAGTGAGCCTTGCCTTTCTAGTTGTCAGGTCTCTTGCCTTCTGATTTTCAGACCAGGATGCAGCTGGCTTAGCCGGCTCCCTGCTTCAGCTGGCAAGGCTCACTTCCTCCAAGACACTTTTTAGGAGAAACCACATAGACCTGCCCTGATGCAGCTCTGCGTGCTGGAGGAGCCGTGTAGAGCGCCCTGCCAGGACTGAGATGCTTGCAAGCTCACTGATTCTGCTTTCCTCCTACAGGCAATGTCATTGCATGAGATTTATAAGGTTGAGGAGGACTTTGTAGATCTGTGTTAGACATATGGGCTAATGTTGGACTTGTGGGCTTGGACAGCAATGTTTAGGTGCTTTCTTAATGTACACATACCCTTTATATAAAATTCTCTCATACATATAATAATGTCTGTGGATTTGTTTTCCTAGTTTTCCCAGACAAACAAAGTTAGCCTATAAGAATTATTGGCAATTAGCACTGGCAAGTTTATTTTTTTTTTATTGTGGTATCACACAGTTTTCAAGCCTGTGACTTTTAGGTAATAGATTTTGTAGCCTTAGTAGGTGTGTGTGTAAAATTTTAATTTTCAATTAAATCATCTATGAATTATATATGAATCATTATTTTACATATGAATGATTATGAAAATAAAATATGCTAAAAATTATTTCACCCAGGTGTAAACACACTAGGAAGTGAATTGTAAGCAAAACATTGAAATGTCCACACTAGGTCTATAAAAACAGAGTGGAGATAATCTGCTCTGGAAATTTAGTTACTCAAGCAAAAGCTACTATTATATAATTCCTTTTCAATATTGCTAGCAATGTGTTAGAATTTTTATTGTGATTAATTAATATATTGATTTATAGATAGTTTAATATTCCAAGCATAGTCAATTACAAAGAAATGATACTACTTCATATTTATTTTTATATTTCTTAATATCTTTTTCCTCACCTTTAAATTGTTACTATAAATCTTATCCTTAATTAATTTTCTGCATTTTAAATTCAATAAAGTGAATCAAATACTTAAAACAGGGGTTTGAAACACTTGAGTTTCATGCATTGATTATATCGCCAGTGTTATGGTTATTAAATAGTAACAATAATAGTCATTCCAACAAGAATTATATTATATAGTATAAGAAGAAAGAATAAAGATAGCCAAACAAAAGAAACAGGTCTGCATCTTACGTATGAGCTTGGGTATATATTGTTTATACCATAATAAATTGTAAATTATATGAGCTATCCTGTTTTATGAAATTGAAATCTGAAATATTCCAAGGTTTCGTTTTGTCTTGTTTTTTTGGGGTCGTGGGCGCTGCCCAGTGCTGCTCCTGAGAGCTGCCGCTGCATTTGAATCGCCAAGCCCGCGGGTCACAGTCCTGCACTCAACCACTTACGCCACTGGGGCTCAGCCCTATTGTAAGTTTTTAAGAATAAAAATTAATTTGAAACCCTGGTGGAACAGTAGTCAAAGACAATCCATTCCTTGTAAAACATTTGGTAGTTAGCATTCATTAGTGTGTATATATACAGCTATTATATAACATATATCAATATATTTATTATATACAATATAAATACATTAATGTTCATATTAATATATCACATCATATAATTAGCATTTTATAATATATATGACCTTCTCAAGTCATTAATATTTTAATACATGAGGTATGAAAGCAAATTTGGAAGTACTTTGAGCTAAAACTTAACATATATTAATAATTATATTGTCATATAATATATTTTTATTTAGATAATTTTTATAGAAAGATTGGAGAAAATTATTGTAAAATTCTCCTACAAAAACTATTTAGTTACCATCTTGATCTATGATTAATACTTCTCTAACACCATTTTCCACTGAATTAAAATAAACTTGCGATGATAGTAATTTCCCTAGCAACACTGTATTCTAATATTTCAGCAAGATGTTATTTGTCTGTGATATCAGTCATACTGTTCCATAAATTCCACATTCTACTATATAACTTTTCTTTGAATCTTTACAAATAAAGATTTCTTTCACTTAGTTGGCCCTGTAACTGTTTTCAAATTTCTTGCCACAGACAAGGGAGTGCTTCCATTGTTTCATGAACCTTGAAATGGATAGAGTCTAGTTTTGTTGAATGCTTTCAGTGTATTTGAACTTATTTCTTCAGTATCCTTGGTTATTGATGATTTGCTACCCCTTTTCTTGAACTTTCACTGGTTCTTTTCAGTATAGTGACTCTGTGTATTATAGTCATCCTTTCATGCTTGCTGCTCCTTTCAATAATTGCATATAGAATATTTCAATATAATAATACAAAGCTTGCATTTTTCTTTAGCTCTTTCAGTATAAGAAGTTCTGAAAGTGTTTTCTCTTTTGGGATATTAGCTTCAGATGTTTGCAAAATTTATTATTTATTATACATTTTCTTATTGAGCTGCCCTTTGGAATTTTCTGTTCAGTTCTTTTACTTCCCCATTTCTTCCATTCATTTTAGCTTTTCTACAATTAAGCATAAGTTGCAGAAGCTTTTCTAATATACACTTTGTTCTTTACTTCTTTTGCACCTTTTTGATGACATTTTATCTTCTTCATGTATCATGTTTTTGATGTCATCTCATAGCTAATCATATCCTCGATCATTAGTCAATTTATGAAATCTATTTGTGTACAGGTAGATAAGTTCAAGATCATATTTTGGGTTTCATAGACGTGTTTTTTTTCTTTTCATCAGCTTCAACTTGAAGTTACATACTTAAAATTGACGGTTGGTTTCATAGTTGGCCCAAGGTGATTTATCAGTGCTGATATAGTTTCTCTATTCTTTTGTCCCACAAATATTGTCAATTCAAATTATATGTATTCCAACTGAAGAATTCCAGCTACATAGTTGCATTTTTTACATTTGAAAAGATATTTATAGATATATTTTCCAACTACTGTCCTTTCCTCTTTGTTTCAACATTTGCATTCCAACTGCCAATAATTATCGATGCATTTTTACGCTACCCTGGATTAATTGCTGACTAAAGCTGTTGGTAGAGTTTTTCAAATTCTGCACACGTATCTTATATTTACAGGCCCAGCATTTGTCTGTCAGTTAGTCATGCTATTGTGGTTTGTGTGTTTCTGTGTTGCCGGAAGCAATGTCACTAGTATTTAAAATATCAGCTGATCATCCAAACTGAACAGCAATGAAGAATGACAATGCTCCACTTCAAGAGGAAGGAGCTGCTGAAACCTTCTACATAGCTTCAAAACATTCTAGATATTGAAGGCCTAATGTAAGAAAGCAGAATACTTTTAGAGATAGCTGAAGAGTATGGATCCCTCAGAAAATGTTAACACAGCAAAAGCTGCTTTCTTAGACTGCAATGCACTATGGCGAGATGAGTCTGGTAAAGCATCTGGGATTACAGTACTTATTATCTTCATTTGTTGATTAGGCTTGACTGAACATAAGGAGAAACAACAGCCAATATCTGCTGATAGTCAGAAGCTGGAATGTGCACAATATGTAGGAAAATTAAAAGAAGTAAACCCTGAAATGGAAGGCTTCAATACCCACATCCTAGGCATTAATAAACTGAAATAGACTATAGTTGGACATTTTTGAATCAGAAAGTGATATGACTTACTATGTGAGAATAATGCAATCAAGAGGAATGGCATGGTATGATTGTGAACAAAAATAGGAAAATCAATAATGAAGTCCAATGCTGCCTGTGATAGGATTATGTGTAACCACCCTCAAGGAATTACAATCATTACATGTATTTTTGTAAATTTATGCATCAACCACAAAAGCAATTGTTGAAGAAAGTAAAGAATACTACCAATGACTTTAATCAGAAATTGATAAAAATCTGATCAAAATTCATTGATAATTGTTGATAACAAAACGTCAAAGTTGGAAGCAATAAGAAGAACAAGTAGAAAATATGGACTTGGTTATATAAATGAAGTTGAAGATTGAATGACAGATCTTCTCAGGATTTGTTCATGGCAAATACTTTTTTCTTAACAGCACAAAAGACAAATATACAAATGGAATTCCCCAGATGAAATAAACAAATCAAATTGAATATATAAATGTATATATATAATGGATAAGTTCAATATCAAAAACTAAAATTAGAGCAGGAACTGACGGAGGAACAGTTCTTCAATTGCTCATATGTAATCCATGGTTAAAGCTAAAGCAGAATTTTCAGAAGTGCATGAGAGCCCAAATACAATCATGAGTCTATTGCAACTGAACTTAAAGAACAGATTTGATGCATTGAACACGAATGGCAGAAGACCTGATGACCACTGGGATATCAAGACCAACACTGATGATGAAAGGAAGAGACTCAGAAATGTATTTTTAATTGTAGAGTAACTAAAGCAAATGGAAGAAATGATGAAGTCAAACAGCTGAATAAAAAACTTCAAAGTGTATTTCAAGAAGACAAAGTAAAATATTAAATGAAATGTGCAAAGACCTAGAATTAGAAAACCCAAAGTGTTTCTCTCTATAAGCAGGATATCAAGTGATTCAGGAAGCATCAAATGATTGAAAGAACTCATAAAGGTACTGGACCAAAAAGTAAGCTATCCAACTTTAAAGAAGTAACTGATGATCAAAGTCCAATGGTCCTGAAGGAAGAAGTTCAAGCTGCATGGAAATAATTAGGCAAAACCAATATCCTGGAATAGATGAAATATCAATTGGAATACTTAAATAAGCTGCTGAAACAATAGAAGCACTAATACATTGATGTCAGAAAATTGGGAAGACAGTTACTTCGTCAGCTAGCTAGAAAAGCTCCATACTTGTATGCAAATAAGTGTTCATTGAAGATCATCCAACAGAGGTGAAAGCAGTACATTTACAGGGAACAAGAGGTTTAGACCACACTCAGAAGAGGCCATGAGACATTAAATATTATTGATTATGTCAGGTGAATCTTTTCCAAGGCATTTGATTGTGTGGATCATGGCAAATTCATAACTTTGAAAAGAATGGAATTACAGAATATTTTATTGTTTCATATGGAACTTTTATATGAAACAAGGAGCAGTTTTGCATAGGAACAAGAAAATATTGAATGGTTTAAAATTGGGAAAGGTGTGCCACAGGGTTGTGTTCCTATATATACTGAGGAAAATAATCAGAGAAACTGGCTTAAGTGAATAAGGATGTAGCATAACGATTGGAGAAAGGTTTCTTAACCTTTCTGCTAGACCTATAACTAAAATTAAGGCAAGGAAAGCTCCTAAGGGTGAGACTGAGGTGATTACTCAGGAAGAAGTACACTATACTCACAAGGAACTGCTCGAGCTTTCAAATACGTACAAGCAAAAGCCTGGGGAGTATCCCTGGGAATGGTTACTAAGGGTGTGGGATACTGGTGCAAGAAATGTAATGTTAGA
>PVJH01047799.1:0-11115 GCA_004026705.1 Nesogale talazaci | reverse complement strand
GGAGTGAGCAACTAGCTCAAGGACACAGCTAACTAGTGTGGGAGCCAGGATTTGAACCCAGGCTGTCAGGACACCAATGGCGAGGTGGTCTACTTTGGAGCCTAGAGGTGCTGAGGGGCTCCCTTCTCTCTCTCTGAACTGCTCCCATGATGCCCATTCAGCCTCACCTGTGTCCTTCCCTTGATGAGGAAAGTCACAACGAGCTCCTGCCTGGACACCCCTCCCAGTGATGCTGTCAAGTAAGCAATGCAAGAGTCTCCTCTCCCTAGAAGCCCACCTTGGTTTCTCTCCGACAGACTCCTTGGTGGCCCCAGGTGACTCATGTGGCACGGCTACCTTCAGGACCAGGGGCATCTGGTCATCTGTGTGTGTAGCCAACTTGGGCACAGGGCGGGGTGGCACGGGGAGGACCAGGCAGGCCAGCCTCTGGAGCAATCTTAGGCTAGTCACTGAGCTCCTTGGGTTTCTGCTTCCCCATCTATTAAATGGGCCGGGAAGTGGAGGCCTCTTCCAGGATTGGAACGAGGATTAATGCATGGGTGGGGGAGGACAGCACAGAAGCTGACACAGTCGACACTTAGCTGATGGAGGTCCTGCGGGGTAGAGGTGCCCATTCTACTTTGGGTGGGGCGGTTCCACACTCCACCCATCCAGCAATCAGCGGCAGCGGACTGAAGGCTGCGCAGGGTCCTGGGAACTGACACCCTCTGGTGGTCATGATAGGAAGCACCCGTCTGGCGCCGCCAAAGAGAGCGCTGTGGGCACGTTGGCCCTTCATGCCGCCCCTCGCTGGCAGGGGAGGGAGCACACCCCCCTGAGCTGACCAGGGAGGCCGAAACAGAGGGACCTCGGCCAGTTGGGGAAGGAGGAGGGTGAGAGGGGAGGACTCTGGAAGGAAGGCTTCCTGGAGGAGGTGTCTTCTGAGCTAGGTCTCGGGGATGGGGAGGGTGGGGAACGGGGCACCTGCTTTCTTCTGTTCCTCCAGCAGAGCTGGTGGAGGTGGGAGGTCTCTCGGGTGGTTAACACCTCGGTCCTTGGCTTCGCAAAGGAAGAATTCACACCGAAGTCCGTTGGGAATCCAAGTGGGTTTTTATGAAGGATGGGAGACGTCTCAGGTTTTACAGTCTCGAAAGCGCACACGGTATTTCAGAGAAGCCGCGCGCGCTGGGGCTCACAACCCAATATGGGCACCCTTATGGGGCTGCGCGTCCAGGCCAGAGAGCGCGCGGCAGGGCACGAGAAGGTGCTGGTCGCAGAGAAGATAGAGAGGTGCTACGAATGGGCGCATGTGGGTCCCAGGCAGGCTGGGAGCGGGTACTAGGGGGCCCACTCAGGCAAACGAGGACCAGCCGCTGAGTCGGAGCAGGTATAAAGAGGCCCGACTTCCTCTCCGGGGAGCTGGCGCGGGTGGGGGTATTTTAAACCTCTGGCTGGGGGGGCGTGGTTGATGGTAGGGGTTGTCCCCATTGGCTGAATGAAGCCCACCTCGGTCTAGTTTGGGCCGCCAAAAGTCCCGCCTACCTGACTGGGAGCCTGAATTGGAGCATGCTCGGTTCTTCATGGGTGCTTAATGTTTGCCTGAGTCCTTCCCAATCCCCTTTATGGGGGCCTTCGCAGGCATGGCAGGGACACCCCCCTGTCCCTATGCTGGCTGCCTAACAGGCAGCGTCGTGGTGTGTCTAGGTCAGCGGTTCTCAACCTCTGGGTCGCGACCCTTTTGCGGGGCAGTGGGTTGAACGACAATTCATAACAGTAGCAAAATGGCAGGGATGAAGTAGCAAGGAAAATAATTTTCTGGTTGGGGGTCGCCACGTGAGGAACTGTCTTCAAGGGTCTCGGCGTCAGGAAGGTTGAGAACCACTGTTCTAGGTGGTTCTGTGAACCAGAGACGAGTGGTCCCATCACACCTGGGCTGGGGGTGGGGGGCAGGGGTCCTGTACAGGGTCCTGCAGCAGCGGAGAGGGGGTGGGGGGCCTCGGCCTCAGCGGCTGCTGTCTTTGGTACTCAGGCCCTGGAAGCTCAGAGGTGGCAGGAAGTCCCACGACCACCTCTTCCCCTTCTCCTTGCAGGTGCCTCAGGCTGGTCTGGCTGTCCCTTGGCAAGGCTGGCTCACCAGCGGCTGCAGGCCTGGCCCTCTGTTCACCCTTGGTCCCTTTCAGGTGGTGACTTCTCGCCGTGACTTCTCGGGGGCACGATGATCCTCTTCCTGCTGGGCAGTGTGCTGTTCCTGGTCCCAGGTAAGGCTTTCCTTGGGTTGTGGTGACCTGTACCATGCCCCCCAGCTAGGACAGCTGCCAGTGCACCCAGGAGCCCCTCTAGGACACGGGTGGGGCTGCAGGCATCATGTTTTAGCACCTTGCAGAAAAAGAAAGACACTCCGTTCTCCTGATAGGAGCCCTGGAGGCTGCAAGGTCAGTGGTTTGAAACCACCAACCAGCCTTTCTGCTCCTCAGCTGAAAGATGAAGTTTTCTACTCCTATAAAAAAAAATTACACTCTCAACCCTCCAGGGGCGATTTTACCCTGTCCTGTAAGGTCCGTGTAAGTCAGGATCAACTAGGTGGCAGTGAGTTTGTTAGTTTGCTTCTCCTGATAAAGGAGGGGGCTCTTACAGCTCATATCACAATCCATACATACATTATGCCAAGCACATTTGTATATATGTTGCCATCATCTGTAGCAAAATAGTTTCTTTTTATTTGAGTCCTTGTTATCAACTCCTCATTTTTCCTCACTCACGAATCCTTGATAACTTATAATTATTTTTATTTTCATATCTTATACCACCTACTGTCTCCCGTCACTCAAGTTTTTGTTGTCCATCTCCCTGAGAAGGGGATATATGTATGTTTCATTAGTGTTACTGCACTCTGGCTGACTCGTCTCTTCCTTGTGACCCTTCTGTAAGGGATGGGTTTCCACAGCCCCCTCCTAATTTGAATCAATATGACTATTTGTTCTGTGTTTTCTGATGTCTAGTACTTGATCCCAAAAGATAAGGCAATTCTTTTTCTTTTTTGAGGGGAGGGGTGATTTTTTCTTTTTTTATGCGTCTCTGTATATTCCTTTTATTTATTTTAAAATCATTTTATTGGGGCTCATACAGCTCTTAATACAAAGATGCACGCATACATAGATTGTGTCAAGCACATTTGTACATTTGTTGCCATCATCTTTTCAATTCTGATAAAAGAGTGGTTCTCTAGAGGCTGAGCCCCAGTGGCATAGTGGTTGTGCGCAAGGACTACGGCCCACTGGGCTGCTGGTTCAAATCCAGCAGCAGCTCTCCAGGAGCAAGGCTGGGCCTCCTACTCCCACCAGGGCAATGATGCCAAAAAAAAAAATTAAAAGAGTGGTTCTCAACTTTCCTAATGCCGTGACCCTTTCATACAGCTCCTCATGTTGTGGTGACTCCCCCAACCATAAAACTATTTTCTTTTTTTTTCTTTCTTTTTTTTTTTTAGGCAGCACTGCCCTCAGGTGGTGGGAGTAGGAGGCCCAGCCTTTGCTCCTGGGAGCCGGAATTGAACCTCCGTCCCAGTGGGCCGCAGTCCCGTGCACAACCACCACGCCACCGGGGCTCAGCCCCTTAAAACTATTTTCATTGCTACTTCATCACTGTCATTTTCCTACTGTTATGAATCAGGTGACCCCTGTGAAAGGGCTGATCGACCCCCAAAGGCGTGGCAACCCACAGTGTGAGAACCGTAGTTATAAGGATTTTTTTCCCCTGCATCACTGCCCTGGTGGGAGTGGGAAGCCCAGCCTTGCTCCTGGAGAGCTGCTGCTGGATTTGAACCATCAACCCTGTGGGCCGCAGTCCTGCACACAACCACTGCACCACCAGGGCTCAGCTGTTATAAGGATTTATAGTTTCCGAAAGACAAGGAACCACTCAACTCTGTGCTAAAGGATCACTGTAAGTCAGAACCAACTGGGTGACTGTGGGTTTGGGCTTGGTTTTCCCACCAGACAGGATGCCCTGCTGGGTGCACAACTGGGGGCATGGGCCGGAGCGGGCTAGGATTTCAACTCCACCAGCCTCTGCAGCCAGGAGCATCCTTGTGCAGTGCACAGCCTCTGCAACCGTGCCTGCTACCCTTCGTCGCGCTCAGCACTTCTCCCGATCATCTTTCGCCCCCTGGATTTGAAAACTGTTGTTTTATTCATTCGTTTGTTCATTTTGACATTTTAAAACCGGCGAGTCAGGGCTGAGCCCCGGTGGCGTAGTGGTTGTGCGCGGGACTGCGGCCTACTGGGACGGAAGTTCAATTCCAGCAGTGGGGCTGGGCCTCCTACTCCCACCACCGGAGAGCAGTGATGCCCCCCAAAAAAACAAAAACCGGCGAGTCTATGAAGAGGTAGATGGAGACAGTTTTGCAGGTCCTCCGAGGTCCTTGGAATGTGTGTGAATCCCAGGGCAGAAGCTGTGTGTTCTGGACCCCTGCCCCTGAGTCTCTGCCTCTGCCTCCCCCAGGTGCCCGTGGAGAATGCCCTTGGGAAGACTTCCGGTTCTGCGGCCAGAGGAACCAGACACAGCAGAGCCGCTTGGAATACGAGCAGACGTCCGAGCTCCACATCTCCATCCAGAATACCGAGGGGGCCCTGACAGTGCACGCCCCCTTCCCAGCAGATCATCAGATTGCCAAGAACCTCCCTAACCGCAGGGGCCTCTACCACTTCTGCCTGTGCTGGAGCCACCACACCGGGGTGCTTCGCCTGCTCTACGGCAAGAGCAACTTCTCGCTGAGCCACCAGGCCCAGGGCCTCCTCTGCTTCCAGCACAAGGAGGAGAGAACCGAGCCAGGCCCCCAAATGTTCGCCAACTCCTACCGCTCCTGGTGGACCGCCGGCAACACCAGCCTGCCCCACGCCACCAACTTCACCTTCTTCTTCCACAGTGAGAGTGCTTCTGGGGCAGAGGGCGCACTGGGGCAGAGGCCACGAGGGCAGGCAGAAGCGGCCTGGACTCTGAGGCCAGTGGTCGGGACTCGGTTCATTGGGCTGGGGAGGGGTCGACTAAAGCGTGATGCTGGAAGGTGGAGGGTGCCTGGAGAGGCCCGGGTGAGAGAGGCTGTGTCCTGAACAGGGCAGGGAGGAAGGGGATTGTGTTCGATTCCTCATCCCTGCCCCTGAGAGAGGGTAGAGGCACCGGAAGGCTGCCCATCCCTGCGCAGCAGCCCTCGGGGAAGTGAACCAGGATTGGAACTCGGAGGCTAATTGGCTCGAGTTGGGGCAGGAGAGTGGGGGGCAGGTCTGCTGTGAGGCGGACTCTGGGACCGGCAGCTTGCCTGCAAAACATGCTGCTTTGGGGGGAGGGTGACAGGGTGGTGTGGCCGCTGCCTTGGTTCAGTACTGATTGGGGGTGAGAGGAGAGGGTCGCTGAAGGCACAGGAGACGAATTGAAAGGTTAGCAGTTCAAATCCATCGGCCTGGAGGGGGAGGGAGGGAGGGAGGAGAAAAGATGAGGTTGTTTACTTCAGAAAGCTGGCCATCTGGAAAGCACATACGGGTTGTTCCTCTGTCCTCCCAGGCTGCCTGCTGTGGGTCAGGACCAACCATTGGGCAGTGGGCTTGACTTCTGGCTGTCCTGGTACCCTTCTTTTCAGAAGCCCTGTTTTTTTTTTGGGGGGGGCGGTGTCCTGGAGGGGAGGGTACTGTACTCCAAAAGATTCACAAGCCTGGGCTCCTGAAATGGTTGAGGGTGGCCAGGTCCATTCCCTGGTCCCCGGGATTGTCCAGCGCCGGGGGCATGCCACCAACTGCCCCATGCCACCAACTTCACCTTCTTCCAGGGTTCCCTCTGGGCACACTGGGGAAAAGTTGAGCTGAGTCACACACTGGCTCTCTCTCCCCAAGTCTGGTCCTAGGGAGTTCTTTAAATTATGAGCAGATGCTTTCAAACCTCCTGAGAGTCAGACCACCTGGCTGATAGGGTCAGAAGATGCATCTGTTCCAGGTCTCGACGACACAGGCATGGCCCCCTCCCCATGTAGCCTGCAGCCCCCTCTCAGGCTGCCCACATCACTGGTGCCCCGGCTTTGCTTCTAGAGACCCCCAGTCTACAGCCCTGGGAGGGGATGGAGCCTCTGAGCCCCCATTAAACCCCCACATGCCTTCAGGAGACCCAGCCAGACCATGAGGTACAGACAGAGGGAGGGAGCCTGGGTCAGATGCCGGGCAAGTCATATCCATCCCCTCTCCACTTTCCCCTCCCTGCCTGGCTGGAGGTGCTGCCAGGGCCATCTCTCAGTAACCTTGACAAGTCCCAGCCATCCCTCGGGGCATCAAGTTTCCTCTTCTATACATTAGGGGTCCTGTTGAGGGTCCTGATCCTTGAGGTCCTGATGAGGCGTCCTTGGGAGAACCCAGTGCTCCTTTCACAGCTCTCTGACAGCCTGCCCATCTCTCACCCCAGAGCCTCCCCACAATGCCTCCCACAATGCCTCGGTGGACATGTGTGAGCTGAAACGGGACCTTCAGCTGCTCAGCCAGCTTCTGCAGCATCCCAGGAAGAGCTCCAGAAAGCTCGAGGCTACCTCTGCCCTGCGGTGAGTCCAGCTGCTGGGGCCTGCCCTGCCCTGCTTTGCCTGGAGCTGCCGGCAGCAGATCAGTGGGTGGGAAGTCTTGCTGGACTGGCATGTGCTGTGAGCTTCTCTGACTCCTCTTTCCTCCTCTTCCTGGGAGATCCATACACAGCCCCCAGACCAAGCCACTCCCCCATCAGATTGCCCAAGAAAACCATCCGTTCACCCTATGCACCCCCACCCAGCCACCGCAGAAGGCCCCGCGCAAAGTTCTTCCCAAGTCAAGGAGAGACCACCTGGCCCATCTTACAGCTCGTTTAGCAAACTGGAGCCCCAAGGTGGGGAGGGGTGTCCGGGCCCAAGGAGGTCAGTCTAGACAGAAAGGGGCCGTTCTCAGATCTGACCTTTCTGTTCTCTCTATCTCTCCCGCCTCGTTTCCTCCCTCTGTTTATCTCTCTTGACAACCCTCTCCCCATTTATCTCTCCCTTACCCTGCCCCCCCTCTGTCTCTTCCCTGTAAGTCTGCTCCAGCCTCTTCTCCCCTGGCTCCCTCTCCATGCCTAGCCACCTGTCTGCCCCACTCCGCCAATAGTCACCACTTCTCTCCTGCCCCTGCAGGGAGCTGCAGAGCCTTGAGTCCAAGCTGACCTCCTTGAAGTTCACCGGGGACAGGGTGTCCTTCCAAGAGGACAGGGTCAACGCCACGGTGTGGAAGCTCCAGCCCGGGGCTGATCTCCAGAGCCTGCACCTCCACTCCGGGCAGGAGGTCAGGGCCCAGCCTGGCCAGGCCACAGACTTGGGGCCCACAGCAGTGCAGGACTGTCTTGGGTCTTGTCCAGGGTGCTCTGTGGGGTGGACGGGTGGAGAGGCCCCCAGACAACCCTTTGGTCCTCAGCAGCTGCCCCCCTTGTGCTGTGAACCCAGAGATAGAGACTGAACTGGGTGGGAAGACAACTTCTAGCCCCTTGGGCTCCTGGACCACACCCTGCAGATGGAAGTTGAACCCCCACATGCCTGTCTGTGCTCCCTGGAATAGGCCCCACGAGCTGCCCTTGCTGCCCACCCCACCAGGTGCGATGGGCAGGGCTAGGATCTGAGGCCCCTGGCAGCAAATCATTTTATAATCCTTCTGCTTTTTTTGACCCTCCACCTGGGCTCTACTCACAGGGTCCCCCAGCCAGAGCTGGTGCCGAGGAGGGAGAGGGGCAGCAGGCAGGGGCAAGTCAGCCCGGCTTCCTGGATGGGATGGCCTTGCGAGGGCAGCCCCTAGAGGCAGTGTCGGGAACTCTGGGCTGTGCCTTGGATGCAGCCCTGAAAGGTCTGTGTGTGATTCTGCAGAAGGAGCAGGGCGAGGTCCTGGAATACTCCGTGCTGCTGCCCCGAGCACTTCTCCAGGGGTCGAAAGGCCGGAGCGGGGAGGCTGAGAAGAGGCTCCTTCTGGTGGACTTCAGTAGCCAGGCCCTCTTCCAGGTACGACTTCCCCCCCACCCATCCCCCTCTGAATCCTCCTCTACAGAAAAGGGCGGCTGATGGAGAGACGGAAGCCAGGCATGCCACCAAGCCCTAGCCTTCAGGGGTCAGAGCCTTTCTGTGTGCACTCAGGACTAGGACCGTAACATGAACCTCTTCCTGGGAAAAGAGCTGCAGTGTAGCTCTTTCTCACTGCAGTGTGGATGACTGCAAGGGCAAAGATCATTTCCGAGGGAGACTCAAAGTCTCAGAGAAATGTGCTGGGTAGTGTAGGGGACCCTCGTGCCTCTTTTTCCTCAACCCTGAGCCTCTCTCTGCTTTCCTCCCCCAACCCCATACATCCAGGACAAGAATTCCAGCCAAGTGTTGGGCGAGAAGGTCTTGGGTATCGTTGTGCCTAACACCAGAGTAGTCAACCTCTCGGAGCCTGTGGTCCTCACCTTCCAGCACCAGCCACAGCCCGTGAGTAGGAAGACACCCATTAAAGGGGGCGAGGGGCCCTGGCTGGACCACATCCTCCTGTCTACAACCTCCCTCCAACCCCACTGGTCCTTAGCAGAAGATTGTCTTGTTGAGTCCAGCTGCTTCCGCCTGGGCCTTTACCAAGGGGTGGACTGTCATGAGACCCTCTCTCTCCCCTTGTGTCCTGACAGAACAACGTGACCTTACAGTGTGTCTTCTGGGTGGAAGACCCGACTTGTGAGTACTGAGCAGTGCTCTGGGCTGGGCAGATATTGGGAGGAGAAAGCGAACCCTGCAGGGTGGGGGTGGGACATGACCCAGGGGAGATGTCCTTCAAGAAGGAGGCCTTGAAAGAGAGAGGGATGGCCGGCCCACTGGGGATCCGTCTTTAGGGGTATCTGAGTGTCCTTAGGAACTGAGCTTGAGAAGAGTCACCCCCCTGCCCCATCAGGGAGCAGCTTTGGGAGCTGGAGTGACGCTGGATGTGAGACCCTCAGGAGTGAGACCCAGACGTCCTGCCACTGCAACCACCTGACCTACTTTGCAGTCTTGATGGTGAGTTGGCCCCGCCCATCCCCAGTTCTTGTTCTCAGGCCTGGCACCCTTCACACACCATGTAAATCCACTCTGTGTAGCGGTCCCTCCCCCCCACAGCTCCTGCTGCCCCGTGTCTAGCTGAGGGAGGAGGACTCAGAGAGGGTCGCACAGTGCTCTGCATAGACCAGCGGTTCTCAACCTGTGGGTCACGACCCCTTTGGGGGTCGAACGACCCTGTCACAGGAGCCACCTGATTGGTAACAGTAGCAAAATGACGCTGATGAAAATAGTCATGGAAATCATGTTATGGGTTGAGGGGGTCACCACCACACGGGGAACTACATGAGAAAGGCTGAAAACCGCTGGCCCAGGCCCTGATCTTTGGCCCCACCTGTCGGTGTGCATGGAGTTTCACCTTTGTGAGCGTGCAGAAAATGCAGATTAACACCTGGCCAAAGGTGGGGAGGTTCCACCTGGTTAGGGGGGAACCAGAACTGTATTACCAATGCACTCCTGAGGGGGATGCTGAGGCCTAGAGGGAAAGCCTCCTGGGGTGCACTCCAGTGCCCCAGGGTCAGAGAAGTTCTGACCAGTTTCCAGCTCCCAGGACCTCCTGACTCCAGAGGCCATCAGCCTCCCTCTGGCGTGCCTCTGGATGCCTCTGGGGTGGACGGCCTTGTCCCTCAGTGGGACAGGACTGGACGATGTTTGGGAGAGAAGAGGGTGGCGGGCAGGAAAGCAGCTTCTTCGTCTCCATGGCCAGGAGCATATGTGAGAGTCCCAGAGTCGGGAAAGATGTCCGGATCTGCTTGCAGGGGCCCTTGGCAACTGGGCTAGCCAAGAGCCCCATGCCACCTGTGAGAGAAGAGGTGATGAGTACCACAGGGCTCCAGACAGGAAGAAAGACGTGCTCCCAAGGGTCCTGTCCCACAGCATAGAGGCTGGACATGCACAGACCCCATTCGGGGTCCATGATTAGCCAAGCCCTCTGTGTCAGTTGGGAACACTGAGGCTACCCCTGTCTGGTCTCCTGGCCCAGGTCTCCTCTATCGAGGTGGATGCCGTGCATAAGCACTACCTGACCCTCCTGTCCTACGTGGGCTGTGTCATCTCCGCCCTGGCCTGCATGCTCACCATCACCGCCTACCTCTGCTCCAGGTAGGACCCAGTTGGGCGGGGTGCTTGTGCTTTCTGATCACATGCCGTCCAACTGGGGAAGTCTCATGCACCCCCTTCATGGAGGAGGAAACCGAAGGTCTGGGGCAGGAGAGAGACTGGTCGGGAGCTGGGTGGGAGGGCGTCCAAGATGCAGGGACCCGACGCTCTTCCCTGCCTCCAGGAAGTGTCTCTGATGGGGGAGTGAGTGGCAAGATAGAGGGGCACCTGCAGCATCCTGGACCACTTAGAATTGAGTGCCTGGCTTTGGAGGCCTGGACTTGCAGGCAGATGCGAAACCCAGCATCGCTTCTATACCACAATTCACTATGCCGTCTCTCCACCAAGCTCAGGAATCCAGCGGACCTTAACAACCGGTCAGGGCTCGGACTCTATTACCTGCCTGGCTGCCCTTCCACACTGCCGAGATGAGAGATAGTTGATTCACACGTAATTTTGTTGACTGTATGTGACGTGATCTATAGGGTGGTCTCGGGATAAAGACAGAGAAAAGGTTACTGAGAAAAATCACAAGAGAAAACGCATGGGGAAAGAAAAAAAAAACGCATCAGGTTCACTGGAGTCTATTTGTCCTACTGCATGAATACGAAGACTGCTTCTGTGGGGACTTGGCCTCTGGTGGAGCAGGCTGGGAGGGGGACAACGGGTCTGGCTGGAGCAGAGGGGGAGGCCAGGGAAGCAGTAGCTGGAGAAGCAGGAACAGTTTCATGGAAATACATTGTCATTTCTGTTGACCCCTTTACCTTTTCAACTATTGAAAAAGTCTTGTATGTAGTTCCCTTTAGCACACCCCCCCACCCCACTTTGGTTTCAGGGGGCCCATCAACCCAGGTAGGACCTCCAGTGTGCTTATGAAGAAGCATCTATGTTTAGGAGGTGTGCTAGTCTGGGTAGAGAAACACATTGATGAGCACTCGTGTGTACAAGAGAAAGTTTTATGTACA